>JAGGCT020002754.1:12500-29744 GCA_017654935.2 Phymorhynchus buccinoides | reverse complement strand
TACAAATCATATTTTTTACTATCTCTCAATATAAAGTCGATCCGCTGTCTCTTTAATCTGTCAAACCTCCTCTTAGTATCTTGCGTCACAGCAAAACTCTGTGTGACGTATACTATGTCAATGACGTTTGTACTTTTATTATTGGCTTCGTTCCACAAAACTCGATTCATTTACAGAAAAATAAGCATTCAAAAGTCGAGTACTGCCTGTAGAAACTATGCATATGTTTTTATAAGAAAAAACACTCAAATATTTTGGTTTTCACAATACTGGTATTTGAATCGAACAGAAACTATTTTCGCTTCAGTAATGGCGTCTTCCCATGACGTCATCTCGCGAGACAGGCTCGCGCAGTAGCAGACATTTTTGTTCCCAACGATTTTCAAAAAGTTTAAAACCACAACAAATTATTGTGTGCAACATCGTAAGCTTAAATTTATCGCGTCGAAGCAAACATTAGTGATTTCCTAATAAAGTTGGTGGTGTGGAGCAAAGTATTGTTAGATTCAGCGTTTGACGATCGTTTCCACTTCGCAAGGGAAGCCACTCCTTTTGTTAGTAAACAGGCAAAATGTCGCCAATTCGGTAAGCTTAAGACGGGGGATTTAGGAAAAAATTGGCACGGTACAACTGTTTTTAAACCTTTGAGAACATCAGTAGAAGGCTTCATCTAGTATCCGGCACTCTTAATTAGCGTGAGGTGGCCTTAATTAGCGAGCGGACAACTGATTCTGTCAACGCTTTTCAACTCGGTAAATCTCCGCACCGCCGATCAGTGATCTGTCTGAAAGATGAAAATTTCAGCTTGAAAGCGAGGAAGCTGAATCCTCTGTAAACCCGTTACGACTTCTTTTATGGTAAAAATAATGCAGCGACTAGAATCAATTATTCTTTTTCCATTTTGGCCCATTTGCAAACTCGAAAAGTTTATTATTTTTTGATTCGCTTAAGTTTAAAGAAAGGGACGTAACTCTGTGTGAGACTGGCACAAATACGATCGTCGCTAGATTTAGGAACTTCTGGACATCCATTCCAAGAGCAGTTCGTTTGTTTTTTATAAAGTCATTTGCAACATCTGCTTACTACAGCGACGAGGGACCATCAAGCCCGCCTGAGACTTGTGTGAAGTGTGTTGACTTTTGTGCTTCTTATTTCGTCTACACCATTTTTTATCCTGTTAAACCTTTGCCACTTTTGGCCGTCTTTATTCTTCTTCCGCCGTGAACTCTTGGCATTAACATTAACCAGACCATCCTGCCAGAAGAGGGTACTGTGGCCGGCCGGACCAGGAAAGGGTCAGGACCTCTCCTGTCCCGCTGTACAGGACCTCTGCCCGAACCGCCTTGGTCCGAGGTCAGTTCCACATTCATGCAACACCTAGGGTTTACTAATAAGATTGTTTTAGTTATAATTTTGTGTGCCTCTGCGGATCAGTTATCCTTTGGGTTGTGCAACGATATTCTTGGTGAGTACATTGTATGTGATCATCGTTGCATCGCGTGTATTATTAATATGAATTAATCCTAATCTATGGTTTCAGGTGTCGGGCGATGAGTGGCCCGAATGATCATTGGGTGTCATATTCATTTTGCGTATCACCCCACGATCCATCTTTGTGTACACGTTGTGCCCATCTCTAGACACATGCAAGACACAGCACTACACTAGACTTGTGTACATTATGATCATTGGGTGTCATATTCATTTTGCGTATCACCCCATGATCCATCTTTGTGTACACGTTGTGCCCATCTTTAGACACATGCAAGACACAGCACTACACTAGACTTGTGTACACTAGTATCGTACTGTTTGTTTTGCATGCTCACTTTACATACCAGGCTAGGCTGTTTCTGGGCCTATTGAAGCAGTCCATATATCCAAGCGCCTCTGTGCAGGCGGTTCGCGGGTTTGCGGTACGCATTTACGTCTTTCCGTGGAGAACCTTCATCATCTTCAATCTTCGTGCCTTCCTGCCATCGTGACGTCCAGGATCGCGCCTTACCAGTTCTCAACATTTACGTACATTGTGAAGTCAAGTCATCGTTCATCAACCGTTCAAGCATCTACGTGGACCAAGTCAACTCATCATACCCCAATTTGAGTACCCTAACGATTCGAATCCCCAACTTTTCAGTGTACGCCCATCATACATAATTAAACCTCCATTGATTGTTGTAACAATCACTTTTGGTCTGCAGTATTAACCGAGACTGCGCTTTAACTTTTCTCTTTTGCTCCTTTTGTTCTGTTGAGCAATTTTAATTTCGTCACCACACTTTTGTGTGTGACAGAGAGAGAGAGAGAGAGAGAGAGAGAGAGAGAGAGAGAGAGAGAGAGAGAGAGAGAGAGAGAGAGAGAGAGAGAGAGACCGACAGACAAAAGAAAAAGAGAGTAAAAACCAGAGACAACGTAGAAATGAATACATAAAAATACTGGCATGATAGAAATATCCATTATGTTAAACTCGTTACTTTTTGTACCCTAGGACAAAGCCCTGACCCAAGAAGGCTAATCTATTTTACAGAGAAGGACGCAAGCAGCCACATGAAGCAGCCAATTAAAACAATATCCGTATGCTGCACATTAATTATGATTATATGTTATGTTATGTGGGTTATGATATTGATATATTATTATAAACGCCTAGGGCATTAACTTGATTAGGCGTCCTAAATGTTCTTACTACTACTACTACTACTACTACTACTACTACTACTACTACTACTACTACTACTACTACTACTACTGCTGCTGCTGCTGCTGCTGCTGCTGCTGCTGCTACTACTACTACTACTACTACTACTACTACTACTACTACTACTACTACTACTACTGCTGCTGCTGCTGCTGCTGCTGCTGCTGCTGCTGCTGCTGCTGCTGCTGCTGCTACTACTACTACTACTACTACTACTACTACTACTACTACTACTACTACTACTACTACTACTACTACTACTACCAACAACAACAACACTGCTACTATTATTACTACAACAACAACAACTACTACTAGTACTACTACTACTACTACTACTACTACTACTACTACTACTACTACTACTACTACTACTACTACTACTACTACTACTAATAATAATAATAATAATAATAATAATAATAATAATAATTAGATGGCCTATGTTTGTCTTTAAAGACAAACATGACAGGATTCTCCCCTCCATCAACCATCTTTTCATGATCTTCAATCAATTACCTTAGCTTCTATTTTTCGTCATTCTAGTCTCTCTCTCTCTCTAAATTTGAAAATTATATTTGTCTTTCAAACAAACATGACAGGATTCTCCCTTTTCATCAATCATCTCTCTCTCTCTCTCTCTCTCTCTCTCTCTCTCTCTCTCTCTCTCTCTCTCTCTCTCTCTCTCTCTCTCTCTCTCTCTCTCTCTCTCTCTCTCTCTCTCTCTCTCTCTCTCTCTCTCTCTCTCTCTCTCTCTCTCTCTCTCTCTCTCTCTCTCTCTCTCTCTCTCTCTCTCTCTCTCTCTCTCTCTCTCTCTCTCTCTCTCTCTCTCTCTCTCTCTCTCTCTCTCTCTCTCTCTCTCTCTCTCTCTCTTCATAAGCTAGTATACGTCACAGCTTACCTCCAGACACCAATGACGTCAGTGTTACTTTGAGTCACTGTAACACTCTGCTATAGATGACATACTTGAAATAGCATTCTATGCATTTTGTGGAAGGGGGTTTGAGTAAATAAATGTGAAAATGTTTGTCCCGACGTCCAGTTGGGTATTCTGGCTCAGTATTATATCGGAAGTGTTGCAAAGATACTCTTTAATAAGCAGTGAAAATATGAATGCATTCTGCAAAGCCGTTTTCGAGTTATTCAAGATTGAATATTGACCAAATTTGGCAATTTTTAGCCCATGTTTCGGCCACAATTTGGCCAATCAGCATAATATTGGATAGCTTGAGAATAATGTCCGTTAATGTTCCTGTAAATTTAAGCAAAATCGGTTGAAAAATTAAAAAAATGGTGAAAGTAGTTCAACCAAATTTACATATATTTGAATAACTTTCCAACTATTTAACATATTGTCAACAAACTCCTTTCAGACATGGGCAGAAACAATGGCTACAAAATCCAATAGTTAGTTTTGTAATGTCACTTCCGGTTTTGGCTATTCCGTGAACCAAATAAAAGCTGCCTGACCATAGCTGTGGCACTTCCGGTTCGTACTTCCGGTTGGGTTTTATGCCGGAAGTGTGACAAATCTACATTGTAGTAAATTATGAAAATATGAACGAAATCCGAGCAGCCGTTTTTGAGATATTGAAGATTGAAATGTTGGCGATTTCGCGGTTCTTCGGCCATATTTCGCCGAACATTCGGCAAAATCATTTAATATTTCACATTTGACATAATCATAAGGTCCCGCAACTGTTCTGAAAATTTCAGCCAAATCGGACAAAAAAGGGGAAGAAAAGGAAAAAAAAGAAGAATTTTGACGAATGCAATAGTATTGACACAAAATTCAGATTTTGTTATTATATTTTGTTATTATATTATCAGTCGCATTATAAGGCTCAATATACCGATCTTCAAGTCGCGCTAAAGAGGCCTGGAAGCGTGTGATATAAAACAATGTCTTGACATATCATTTGCGTATATTAACCAATAGGCTTAGTGTAAACGCGTGTAAGAATACACCGATGCTATTATAAACTTGACGTCACAGTTATTTATCTTGACATATCATTATCATTCTCACACATCAAGGTACACTCGCATGCGACTATCTGCAGTACTCAAGCCATATTTTCTTTATTTGCATCAAGTGATGCTTAGTAAAACAAAAAGCCCAAACATACTCCTAACCCTATGCCTTAACCCGATAAATGCAAAAGGTTGTTTCTGATGAACAATTTACATTGAAAACAAAATTGTGAAGAGTAATTGTTAGTGAAATTGCAAATGATAAAAATAGCGGCTAACTACCAGACAGTCAAGGTATTGTCACTGCAACTAGAGGCTTCTTATTGCGTCATCTTAGTGAACTTACGCAATCACTGAAATTACGTCATCAGTGAAAATTTGTCATTGGCCAAATGACAATATTTATGGCCTAACTGATTGTAGTGAAAGAAGAATAGTACATTGTAAAGGCTATGTTTCATACAGCTAAGAGGCCAGTACGGTTCATGCTTTTATTAATAATCAGTTTCCTTTCATAAGTATCGCTTGTGCAAGATCGAAATAGCTCACGACTTTCTAACTTGGAGAACTATATTATTCGTGGATGAGTGGGATTTTCTTGCTACGGTGAAGTGGTTATAGTATTATTCAGATCTGCATGCATGGCGTCTCGCTTCTTAGTTGCGTGTTTGATTATCAGCTGATTTTATCTGAAAGAGGCAAAATATTGGTATTTAATCGTTATTATGATTTTATCTGAAAGAGGTAAAATATCGGTGTATAATCGCTGTGGGATATTGCTTTTATCCTATCTTTAGAGACAAGTCTCTCAAGATAGGATAAAAGCAATATCCCACAGCAAAGTCATAATAACTGATAGTGGGCTCAATCTGGAAACAAGTATCGCCTTATGGTTCAAAAGCATCAAAAGCAGCACTGATCTGACCGACACCCGACCTGTCAGTGCCATCTTTTAATCATCAATTACCGAGTTAGCCCACCTGGCCCCCGCTGGCCCCCAGCGGATTTGCTATCTACAGACATTCAAGGTTTAGAAACAGCAAAGACAAATTCTTTATAAGAAACTTCAAAGTTATACCACCGTTATATAGAGCGGTTTCTCCGACTGATTCTGGGTGATTTTGGGGTGATTTAATAAACTAAGAGGATATCCCTGGTATACGCATTACATAGTTATCATTTAGACAGCCATATGTTTTAAAATAATTTTTAAAGTTACATTTTTGAAAACCAACTAACTAGCATAATCTAAAAGAATAAATGTTATCTTCATGAGTGTAGCATACAATTATAGCACATCTTTGTCAGTATCTAGGGTGAATGTTTATAGTTGTGGGGTTGTCAGGCCATGAGATTAAACTCTCTGTCTTGAAATGGTACGACACCAGTGACTCTCCCCTACACGACTGCCATAAATCACTGATTCTCTTAACGAGGAGTTGGAAAAAAACTAAACGAGAAAATAACATTTTCTGCCTTGGTAATAAATCACTTGCTTTGTGAATGGGAAATGGAAAACACACACACACACACACACACACACACACACACACACACACACACACACACACACACACACACACACACACACACACACACACACACACACACACACACACACACACACACACACACACACACACACACACACACACACACACACACACACACACACACACACACACACACACACACACACACACACACACACACACACACACACACACACACACACACACACACACACACACACACACGCACACACACACACACACACACACACACACACACACACACACACACACACACACACACACACACACACACACACACACACACACACACACACACACACACACACACACACACACACACACACACACACACACACACACACACACACACACACACACACACACACACACACACACACACACACACACACACACACACACACACACACACACACACACACACACACACACACACACACACACACACACACACACACACACACACACACTATAGCATACACACACAGAGAGAGAGAGAGACAGAGACAGAGAGAGAGAGAGAGAGAGACAGAGAGAGAGAGAGAGAGAGAGAGAGAGAGAGAGAGAGAGAGAGAGAGAGAGAGAGAGAGAGAGAGAGAGAGAGTTTCTTTCCTGTTGAGTCTTCGATCCCTCTCACTTGATATTTGAAATGCTTTTCGAGTGAAATGTGTACAGTCGCTATTTCTACGCGAGTTGTGAATTAGCAAGCACAGTTACTGATCAGGTACGCCTGTAGCATACAAGGAGATTTAGCAGATAGAGACATGACAGTGGAGCAGCACTGTGGTTTCGTTCGTTTGTATCTGCTTTTCTCTGTATGTGTGGTATTTCATAGACCGCAGGCACAGAATCACTTCAAATTGCACAGTGTTGTATGCTATCTAAATCTGATTTGTCCCACTGTGTAATTATGATCAAAGGGTGTCGACGAGTCACGCGAATTGTTCTCCACCACCTGTTTTTCTTCAACCAATATTTCATGAACCGAGACACAGAATCACTTCAAATGTTTCAGGGTACTAAATCACCTAACACTAGTGTGTACGTTAGAGTTACTGCAACCTTGAATGAAAGAAAGGGGGGTGGTTGAAGGGGGAGGAGAGAAAGAGTGCAGAATTAAATGAAGAACTTTGAATGGGAAAAGTAGGAAAGAATTGTTTAAGGGGGCGGGCATAGATAAAATGTGGCCAACATAATTATGTTTTTAAAAGTATATCATCAATAATGTGTTTATGCTGTAGACGAATCATTGTTGTTTCACACTGTAAAAGGATTTTCATAATTAAAGCAATATTTTTCTTGAAATTCACTTTTAACACATTCATGCCCATGCACTGTGGGAGGGTGCATTTACAACCACTGGCCTACAGAAAAGTAATGACACAGTTTTAAATGTTTAATCATTTACACATGTTCTGGAGTCAATGCAGAACCTACTGATACACCTTATCTGTTGCTTTCATTTATCTGCTGGTCACAGCATTTGTCTTATGAAAGGAAGATGGATAAAACGTCAAATGCATAAAATCAGGCTGCAAATTTGAGGCATCAAAATACTACAAATAGATATGTTCTCATAATGATTATATATCTAGCATTAGTATTGCACATACAAAACAACCAATATATAGCTTTTAGGAAATTTGAAAATGTTTTATGAAACTTTTCTTGAAAAACGTTTGCATCCCAGGGCATGAGAGGGTACAGGTTTTGTTTTGCACATGTGTAACCCATATGTGGCGCTTGCCTGACCCCATGAGTTATAGTGTGCAATATGATACTGGTGCTGGTGCTTACATTTTTTGTGGATACGGTTTGGTGGGACAGGGTGGCACTGCAGTCCATTTCAGCTTTCCTGAAAGTCCGGAACTCCTATTTTTCAATAATTTCGTCATATTTATTCCTCTTTGGGCAAAACGTGGTGGAGCTGATATCATTGCAAGACAAACCTGTTCAGATACAATTGTATTTAGGAGTGCTGTTTGATAATTATTGCTCAACTGCCAAAATATTCTTATGATTATGGTAATTTTGGCCTTGAGGAGCATTGCAGCGATGGAATGGATTCATATAATATTATTGGAACAGGGCCCACATCCTGCAATAAGTTGAATCATTTAGTCTTGTGAGATGGTGTAAGCAACAGAGACATTATCCGTGTAAAGCAGGCCAGTTTACTCAAGGTGTGCAGTGCAATAATCGAACTGTTGGTTTTGCTGACCAGAGCATCAACAAAACAACAAGCTCAATTCAGCACTAAGAAGTGCTGATGGCTTGTCTTTGCAAACATCCCAGCCATGTATAACAAGTTACATGTTTGCTACTATACAGGAACAATATCTGCTACACACATGAGCTACCATAGCGATGTGAAAACAATTAGACAATAAGTTTCAAATTTATTTGCAGCTTCATTGCTTCAATCATATTTCATGACGCCACAGAAGAGAATCAAGTTTCAGTGTTTCAAACTTGACAATGGAACCCTGGTTGATTGCTTAACACAGACAGCATTTATATTTTTTAAAGTTAGGTTTTTGTGCATTTGACACGTCTTTCACTCACGAAACCTGTTTACCAGAATTGTTGACTTTGTGTAAAAAAAGAAGAAGAAACCATTGTTTATTAAAAAATGTCATGGACACAATTATAATACTACAAAGCATTCCTATTGTGCTATTTTGGCACACTTGTATTGGACAGAGCAGTCCTCGTCAGTGCCCTGTCACTCATACAGTGCTAGGTGGTGGGTGTCGTGAGCAATTGTGGTAGAAGGGAGCTAACTAATGGATAGCTACACAATTTGAATGAGTATTTTTGTCAACTACTACTACTACTACTACTACTACTACTACTACTACTACTACTACTACTACTACTACTACTACTACTACTACTACTACTACTACTACTACTACTACTACTACTACTACTACTACTACTACTACTACTACTACTACTACTACTACTACCAAAGACTGTATAGGGGAAGACAGACTACTTAAGAGTTACTGCGAACCGGGCTGATAGAGTTATCGTTAGTGAGGACGTGACACCATTCACAGCGGCGGCTATCCAAAAACTCAGACTGGAATTTGAACGGAGAATTCAACTGGCCTATCGACGTGTAAATGTGTCACGTTTAAAAGGGACATAACCAGTGTTTCTGTCCTCACTACTCATATAGGGAAAAGAGACCGGATGCTTATCTTCCCCTATACAGTCTTTGCTACTACTACTACTACTACTGCTGTCTGTCGCTGCTGCTGCTACCACCACCACTACCACTGCTACTATTATTATTACTACTGCTACTGCTGCTGCTGCTGCTGCTGCTACTATGACGACGACAGAACAGCGACCACCTCTTTTTGTTTCAAAATTCGCTACCTTAGAGCCACACCAGCTTACCTCGAAAATGGCGGAGTTGGGCAAATCCCACTTGAAGTGTTTAATCAACTGCAGAGAGCACACGAGTGCTCCTACTTTGACAAAACTCACAATGGTTCAAGTTCTGGTGGTAATGTGCAAGTGCTGTCTTATTTGAGAGAAAATGCAAAACAAACAAAAAACGCACTAACAAACAATAGCAATTTCGTGCATGAGAACTACCTTGCTATGGCAGTTCATAATTTGAAGCAAACCAGTCTTCCTGTGCTAAGGTTGACTTGACCCGGAAACAGCGCATCCCAGTCTTTCCTTTCTCACATGTCAATGGGTCAGTGTTAGCAGTAAGGCAGGTTGTTTAGCTTTGCTGCTGTCATCATCTTTTTAGTGCAGGGGACAATATCAGCAAAGTTTACAGCAGTAGCCTTCCCATTTTGTGTTCTCTTGTATTCTAAGAAGTAGAAATGATTACAACCATATGTTCAGGTGCTGTTCCAAACCCAGCGGTAATCTGGCTCTATGGAAAACCACTTTATCCACTTTATCTCTGCAAGTACACAACTTCTCATCACCAGATTTGGCGCTAATGATAAGACCATGAAAACACACAATATGCACACACACACAAATCTTAGGTAACCTGGCGTGCGAATTGTGATTTTTAATACCACAAAACATCCACAAACGTTACTATTAACAGTTAACAAAAATCAGTTTACAAGATTTGTACACCAACTCAGCAGAGAAGCAAACGTAGAATTAATTAATGTACTTGTAAATAACAGTTAAAGTAATTGCGTTTCAGTTGTGGTGAAGATTCACTAGAAAAACTGACGTAATCTACGATGATAACTGAAAATAGCCCATCTGCCTTCAGTGACCCCGTCTTTGAAGTGACAGGTCATTGCACAACTCAGGTCGCTACAAACGGGGTGGTTCTTCCTGGTATGCTCAACGCCAGCCCTACATAGACCTATCTTATCTCATCAAGGATACAGGCAACACTATTGTATGTGCGTTTGGTTTGATAGGGAACTGTATGATAATTCTGGTCATGCGTCGTCTTCCTTCCTCCATGTCTAGTGTGTTCTTCAAAACCCTGGCCCTCTCTGACCAGTTGATGCTGATACTAGGGCCTCTGGACGATTTGCTTGACAGAAAATTAGGTGTAAAATCCTTCGAAGATGGTAGCTCCTGGCAGTGCAAGTTGCACAGCATTGCATACAACGTGACAGAAGCTCTATTGTCATGGATGCTGGTGTCACTCACCGTGCTCAGAGCTGCCTCTGTGTTGTGGCCATGTCGTGTCAGTGCTGTCTGGACCAAGGAAAAGTCACGAGCTACAGCAGCCATACTGATGGTCTTTATCATTGCGATGAATTGGCACGTTCTCAAATATTACTATTTAAAAAGAGGAGTTTGCAGTTTCTCTAAATCAAGTATATATTCGTTTTGGATTAACCTTTTTCAAGTCACTTTCTTACCTTTCCCAATACTGGTCGTCACCAATAGCGTTCTGTTGTGGACACTGGTCAGATCAGTCTGGACAAGAACCCGTGTTCTTAAGCAACAAAGCTCCCAGGATGTCAGAGAACGGAAAGTGTCCTCATTGACTGTCACCTTGATTGCTGCCAGTGTGTGTTTTGTCCTCCTGACATCACCTATTGCTGTATGCATTATAATGGATAAACATTATCATTATTTTGATATGGACAACCCCATTCAGAACGGACAGCACAGGGTATTCCGTGATGTCAGTTATTCTCTGTTCTACTGCAACAGTGCTGCTAAATTCTACTTGTACTGTTTAACTGAACACAAGTTCAGAGCAGAATTGCGACAGATATGTAAAGAGTTATATGGATTCTGTCACGAGACTTCGTGAAAACATCATTAAAGGTCTATATTTTATTTTTATGCATACAAAAACATTATAAACATTAACGAAAGAAAGGAGACAAAACAGTATGGAGCTGTACAATGCCCATGTAATGCACAAGTAATGTCTAGTGTCTGTGAGCAAGACCCGACCAGTCTTTTGGTGAAGGGAGTTAATTATAAAGAGAGTTACCTTTCCTTACTTCACTGTACAGACGTTTTGTTTTGGCCAAAAGTAACTGCACGTACCCTTTGACAAATAAAAGCAGGCTTGACGAAGTGTTTTCGGAGTTTAAATAAAAAATGCCCAAATGAAGGATCAGTAGTCAAACATTAGACTAAGGACACTTGTTACGTGCGTGTGTGTGTGTGTGTGTGCGCGCGCGCGCGCGCGTGTGTGTGTGTGTGTGTGTGTGTATGTATGTGTGTGTGTGTGTGTGTGTGTGTGTGTGTGTGTGTGTGTGTGTGTGTGTGTGTGTGTGTGTGTGTGTGTGTGTGTGTGTGTGTGTGTGTGTGTGTGTGTGTGTGTGTGTGTGTGTGTGTGTGTGTGTGTGTGTGTGTGTGTGTGTGTGTGTGTGTGTGTGTGTGTGTGTGTTAGATAAACGACATTCTGACACACCTATTTTGATGCAGCCGAAGGTTTCAGCTAACACTCACAAAAAGCAGGAACAATTGCTGGTCGTATTGTTGATCACTCATTTTGGCATGATTTCTTGTTCTGTTCCATAATTGTATCATTACTATTAGCAGCAATGATTTTGTCTGGAAAAAAGTATTCCAAACAATCAATAGGACCGTTAAAAACCAAAGCAATAAGCTGTGTGTGTGTGTGTGTGTGTGTGTGAATCAGAATTAGAATCAGAATCAGAATCAAAGTTTATTGTCCTTTAAAACCAATACAAGGTTTTATATGACACTGATAAAATAAGCTGTGTGTGTGTGTGTGTGTGTGTGTGTGTGTGTGTGTGTGTGTGTGTGTGTGTGTGTGTGTGTGTGTGTGTGTGTGTGTGTGTGTGTGTGTGTGTGTTTGGTGCGAGTGCCTTTAAGTAAAAGAGGGGTCCGTGTACTAGAGGGTGGGGGGGGGGGGGGGGGGGAACCGGTTTGAACCGAAAAACCGGTGCTAAACTTTCGCGGTTCGAAAAAACGGTTCGAGTTGCTCTTAATCGGGTTTTTTTAACTGCAAACTGAAAGTAAGTTTTTGTTAGAATAACGCATTATTTAAAAAAAACACTGATTCTCAGTGCAGATTGGGTGTTTGTAAACCAAGAGTATCTGTTTCTCGCTTGTGGTGGTGTATGGCTTTGACTTTGACTGAGTGTTGAGTTGAGTGCATGTGTGTCATAAGTCATAAGTTTCTATATTGTGTGTGTGTGTGCGCGTGTGTGTGAATATTCTGACAAATAAAGATGTGTTTGCATAGGTGAAACTAGTGATGCGAGTACTGGTTTAAAAACCGGTTCGATAAAACCGGTTCGAAAAGGGGAGACTGGTTTAAAACCGGTTCGGATTTTTGAAACGGTTCTCAACTCTACCGTGTACGCGTTTGTGCGAGCGTCTTTGTGTGGTGGGGTTCTCACATTAGTTTTGTTCTTGTGTAAGATTCGTTCCGCTCTAAATGCACTGTTGTATATCAGTAACAGTAAAGTGTGTGGAGAATGGTCACAGTTGATTGTTCTTTTTTAGAAACAGTAAAGTGTGTGGAGAATGGTCACTCTTGATTGCTCTTTTCTCTAATAATAGTAAAGTGTGTGGACAATGGTCACTGTTGATTGTTCTGTTTTCTAGTAATAGTAACGTGTGTGGATAATGGGCCAAACAAACAATTAATAATAATCTAAACACTGCAGTTCCAGTTCTACACTCTGTGGAGTGACTAGTACAATGCACAATTCAGACCGTGTCAAACGGGACTCTTGGGATGATTTATGCAAACCCTATAAAAACTTGGCTAATCTCATAATGGTCTTTGGTGACCCAATTGCCGTTTTGTTTGGGGTGTTTGGGAATCTGATGATCATTCTGATCATGCTTCGTCTTCCGTCATCCACGTCCAGTGTTTTCTTCATAGTTCTGGCCGTGTCTGACCAGATAGGGCTGATGTCTGCACTGCAGAATGTCCACCGATACATGTATTACTTTACATTTATAAAGACCCAGGGTACCTGGCAGTGCAAGATTTACAGGTATATAAAGAAAGTAGCTACGCCTGTATCGTCCTGGATGCTGGTGTCACTCACCATGCTCAGAGCTGCCTCTGTGCTGTGGCCACTTCGTGTCGGTGCTGTGTGGACCACGAGAAAGTCACGAGCTGCTGTTGTCGTGGTGATCCTCGTGCTCCTAGTGATTAATTGTCACTTTCTGCATGGATTCCATATCACTCGTACAGGTGGCTGTTTTCTACGTGAAACAGGAACGTACGGATGGTTTGTTTTCAGAATAGAACCTTGGATTGGGTTGATTCAGTTTTGTTTGTTACCTTTCACGATGTTACTTGTCAGCAACGCTGTTCTTGTGCGGACACTGGTCAGATCTGTCAGAATCAACAAACATCTTTCAACACAACAAGCCAGCCAGGACTGCAGACAACAGAAAGTGTCTTCACTGACGGTCACCTTGATTGCTGCCAGTGTTTCTTTCTTCCTCCTGACAACACCATGGGCAATATATTTGGTATTTGAAGACTACATTGACTGGAGTGACCCCATTCACAGTGGTCAAGGTAAGGTGTTTCGCAGTACCAGCAACGTGCTGTACAGATGTAACAGTTCCATCAACTTCTACCTGTACTGTTTGACTGGCACCAGGTTCAGAGCAGAGTTCATGAAAATAGCCAGGGAGTTTAACCACATATTATTCTGTCACACCAAGAAAATGAAACCAGAGCAGAGTTCATGAAAATAGCCAGGGAGTTTAACCACATATTATTCTGTCACACCAAGAAAATGAAACCAGAGCAGAGTTCATGAAAATAGCCAGGGAGTTTAACCACATATTATTCTGTCACACCAAGAAAATGAAACCAGAGCAGAGTTCATGAAAATAGCCAGGGAGTTTAACCACATATTATTCTGTCACACCAAGAAAATGAAACCAGAGCAGAGTTCATGAAAATAGCCAGGGAGTTTAACCACATTTTCTGTAACACTGCGAAAATGACACCAGCACAGAGTTCATGAAAATATTTGGTATTTGTTTGGTATTTGGTATATTCTAGTCACAGAGACTTATGTCTGTGAAATTCGGGCTGCTCTCCCCCGGAGAGCGCGTCGCCGTAAGTGCAGCGCCTACCCAATTTGTTTTGTTTTGGGGGGGGGCATAGGGTGAGGAGGGGGTGTGGGCACACTTGGAAAATCTTCCTATCAATTTGGCCATACCAGACAGCGGGATTTCCACCTGCTCTTACCGACTTTCAACTGCCATGGGATTTTTACGTGAGTAAAGCGCACGGGTCAGACGAGCTTTAAGTCCCCATCCGAAGGACTGGACGTTCAGTTCGATTTTTGTGTTAAACTAGAAATAAAGGGCGAGGCCGGGATTCGAACCCGGGTCACTCACGCTGCTATCACGCGTTACATTTGGCAGGCGAACGTCTTAACCACTCTGCCACCTTTCTCCCTAAAATAGCCAGAGAGTTTAACCACATAATATTACCCTGTCACACCAGGAAAATGAAACCAGAGCAGAGTTCATTAAAATAGTCAGGGAGTTTAACCACATATCCTGTCACACCAGGAAAATGAAACCAGAGCAGAAGTCTTGAAAATAGGAATGGAAATGTATTGTATTTTTTATATTTTGCTGATGGAGTCTCACCCGGAGTGTTGCTTGGTTTCTGGATCAAACTGACATAAGTTTCATCATCAGCAGTCGCGATGTTCCAGATGCTGGCTGGCTTTCCTTTATGACATGTTGATAGTTTGGGTGTGCCATGTTACTCTGCCTCTTTTCTGATCTTCACTGAGCTGACTGGCCACCCAATGGGCATGACGCTTCTATTCCAAAGAGCCAAGCATTCACGTAGTTCTTTATCTCATCAGTTCTTATCCCAAGTTCATTTTTCGGAAGATTTGATGAAAAAATCTTAATATAAAGTGGCTGAAAATGATTTTTTGTACTAACACAATCAAATGTAAAATGAAATACATCTATTGGCTGCCCACATGTACAAATCGGTGTAGGTTTGAGAAATCTACAAAGCCATCCATTAACTCTCAATCTATGAATTAAATTTCTGTTTGGAATGATCCTGGTGGACTAGTGCAAGACGCAGTGGGCGTACTAAGATCCCATCTTTGTTTATGAATTGAGTCTTCCAAATGTTGCTTTTGACGCATATTCCAAACTGACTTAGAAAGAATACTAATTGCTTCAGATGAAGAAAGAGGAATGATACAGTTTTGAACATCGTGTGAAATTTTTGTGGCATCTTTGGCGCATACATCAGCTAAATCATTCCCATGTATATTACAGTGCCCAGGAACCCATAATAAAGTTATGAAGGAGCCTCTTATAATTAACTGATGGATTAATAATAAAATCTCACATATTATATGTGAACGAATAGAATATGAACGATTTTTTAAAGCCATTAAAGCAGATTTTGAGTCAGATAAAATGAGAATATTTTTACATAACAGAGGAGGCATGTCTAAAACAAAATCAATAGCTTTCATAATAGCATACAGCTCACATGTAAACATAGAACAGCCTTTAGTTAATTGAAATTTCTTTTTAATATTAAGATTTGGAATAACAAAAGCAGCTCCAGCATTGGAACTATCTGAAACTGACCCATCTGTATAGATAAGTAAATACGAATTATATTCAGAATATATAAGATCCTTAGCTAAAGAAGATAGATGAAGATGATTATCGGTTTTATTAAAATCACCATAAGAGTGAATTATTTCAGCTTCCTCAGCTAACCAAAGAGGATGTGGACAACAAGGAATCTTTGCAACATCGTCAACAGGAATGTCAAGGTTATTAAAAACAGGTGAAACATAGTCATGCAAAGACCTGTAAACAACTTTATTACGAATTTATCTGGAAACGTAGGCAGAGCCTTCTAACTCAACTGAAACAGAATTGGGAATGGATCTAGCCCTCACAGAAAAATTACAGGTGTTCAGAAGCCTTTGTTCATTTAACGGCAAAACACCAGCTTCCTTGTAAGTCAAATCAATGGAGGCCCAACGAGGCAAACTATCTAGAGCAATTAATTTATTAATTCGAAGCAGTAAAATAAACTTCCTGACCATATGATAAAATTGATCGAACTAAGCCAGAGGCAAAATGAACAAGATTCGAACCACAATTTATCACAGGAATGCTAGAAAGAACACGTAATAATGCAATTTGTTTCCTAGCCTTTTCAACTAAGTAATGTATATGCTTACACCAGAGAAGTTTATAATGCAAACTAACTCCAAGAAATTTGACTTGCTTACTTGGGTAAATAGTAGAATTATCAACTCTAATTGAAACACACACATGAACACACACACACACACACACCACACACACACACACACACACACACACACACACACACACACACACACACACACACACACACACACACACACACACACACAACACACACACATGCACACACACACACACACACACACACACACACACACACACACACACACACACACACACACACACGACACACATACACACACACCACACACGCACGCGCGCATACACATACACAGACACACACACAGTGAGCGCAGGGAATCAACA
>JAGGCT020002754.1:5000-7500 GCA_017654935.2 Phymorhynchus buccinoides | reverse complement strand
GTTGAAATGTAGGTCAGCACGCACATAACACTCTGGTAGAAAATGTTTGCCTTGGGAAAGAAAGTGTGGGGAGGGTGGAGACTGTTCTTACACATCGACTGGATTGACAGGTCGAGAAAGTTTGTTTCATGTCCAAGGCTTATTGTGATTTGTTATTTAAAACACTGTCACGATATTAAAAGTCTTTCAGAAGTCAGAAGCGATCCCATAAACGTCTGTTATGCCTAGGCCTAAGTGTTGTTACCGTAGGCCTAGGTGTTGTTACCGTAGGCCTAGGTGTTGCTACCGTAGGCCTAGGTGTTGTTACCGTAGGTCTAGGTGTTGCTACCGTAGGCCTAGGTGTTGTTACCGTAGGCCTAGGTGTTGCTACCGTAGGCCTAGGTGTTGTTACCGTAGGTCTAGGTGTTGCTACCGTAGGCCTAGGTGTTGCTACCGTAGGCCTAGGTGTTGCTACCGTAGGCCTAGGTGTTGTTACCATAGGTCTAGGTGTTGCTACCGTAGGCCTAGGTGTTGTTACCGTAGGCCTAGGTGTTGCTACCGTAGGCCTAAGTGTTTTTCAGCCACTTAGCGCCATGCTTACAGTTTGTTACACCGGCGGCGTCACTTGCCTGGTATTGTTAACAAAGTGCACTGCTCTGGAGGCGATTTGGAGTCCCGAATCAGCATACACCACTTTTATAAAATGCTGCATTAACGACGGCAGCCACGACGGGTGTGGGTGGAAGGAGGGCGAAGGTACGACAGAGGAGGATACACCACTTCTCCTATTGAATGCTGCATCAACGACGGCAGCCACGACGGGTGTGGGTGGAAGGAGGGCGAAGGTACGACAGAGGAGGATACACCACTTCTCCTATTGAATGCTGCATTAATGACGGCAGCCACGACGGGTGTGTGTGGAAGGAGGGCGAAAGTACCAAAGAGGAGGATACACCACTTCTCCCATTGAATGCTGCATTAACGACGGCAGCCACGACGGGTGTGTGTGGAAGGAGGGCGACATTACGACAGAGGAGGATACACCTCAGTACTGAAGTCGCCATCTTGAAACACACACACATTAAATGTTGTTCATGTGACGGTCGAATAAGTCAAGCAACGCGTAAAGCCAATGTAAAACACATTGTTTAATAATAATACTCTGGCTAATACGCCTCTTCCCTCTTTGCAGCACATTCATACTCTCCCCAGGGCTGGGTGTAAAAAAGTATATATGCTTATATCATTACCCTGTAACAATAACATTTTGTTCGTTCGTTCGTTCGTTCTCTCCATATATGTTTATTTAATCGTTTTGTATTAGTCTAGTTTTAGTCCCAAGGACAGATAGGAAGAGTGGGCTTGACGTAAAATCTCAATCCTTACGTAATTAAGCTTTTTCGTTTCAGTTTCAGTTTCAGTTTCAGTTTCTCTCTCTCTCTCTCTCTCTCTCTCTCTCTCTCTCTCTCTCTCTCTCTCTCTCTCTCTCTCTCTCTCTCTCTCTCTCTCTCTCTCTCTCTCTCTCTCTCTCTCTCTCTCTCTCTCATGGGAAAATGTATAGGGCATTAACTAGTATGTACAGCGTATGTACAGCGTAGTGAAAGGAAGAGATAGAAATTGTAATAAACTATGAGAAGCTTTTTCGTGTCCAATCGGGCTAAAGCAAGGGGAAATTTGTAGTCCACTTCTTTTTTCAATCTTCATAAATGAATTAGCAGAAGAAATTGTTAAAAAAGGGAAACATGGGCTTCAACTCGTACCAGATTTTTTAGAACTTGTTATCCTTATGTTTGCTGATGATATTATTTTGCTTTCAGATTCAGTTAGTGGGTTTCAACATCAGTTAAACATTTTACATGACAGAGCAAAAAAGCTTGGCCTAATCGTTAACTTAAATATGTCAAACATAGTAGTGTTTAGAAATGGTGGTTACCTAGCACAACAAGAACAGTGGTTGTATGGTCATTCAAAGATGACAGTAGTGAACATGTATAAATATATAGGAATTATTCTTTCTACAAGATTGTCATTCACACATAGTTTTAATGACATGGCTAGCAAGGCTAGACAAAAAGTAATCCAGATATTCAGGCTTTTGTGGTCTTTGGGTGAAAAATCTCCAGCCATATTTGTCAAACTGTTGTTTGATGCCCAAATCCAACCCATACTTAGCTATGGTGCAGAAGTATGGGGTCTCACAGGAAATGTTAATGCTTTAGAAAAGGTTCATCTGTTTGATCTTAAACGATTCTTGACTGTTAGTATTAGAACACCAAATTGTATGGCTTATGGGGAGCTTGGGCGATACCCCCTACACGTCAATTTTCATTTAAAAACTATAAAATACTGGTTGAAAATTTTGCAGATGCCCTGTCAAAGTATACCATACAAAGCTTACAAGTTGTTGCTGCATTTTCACAACAATAATAAAAATACTTGGACTTCAGCAGTATGTTTTTTCCTCTATAGGCATGGATCAAAACCACTCTCTTCAAATCGTAGCCTGCTCTGTTCTTTTGGA
>JAGGCT020002750.1:0-17906 GCA_017654935.2 Phymorhynchus buccinoides | reverse complement strand
TCCCAACATGTTGATGCATAATCAATATCAGGTTGGATATAGGCATGGAAAAAAAGTCTACGCGTATGTTGATCTAAAAAGTGTTTAATTCTATTGAGCTGAAATACTTTTTTTGAAATTTTCTTGGACAGAATGTCTATGTGTTTTGACCAGGATAAGTTGTTGTTCAATGTATCACGCCGAGTAGTTTGTGTGAAGTAACTTCTTCACAGAGAGAGAGAGAGAGAGAGAGAGAGAGAGAGAGAGAGAGAGAGGGAGAAAGAGAGAGAGAGAGAGCAGAGAAGACAGAGAGAGAAGAGAGAGAGAGTAGAGAGAGAGAGAGAGAGAGAGAGAGAGAGAGAGAGACTTCAGACTGAAGCACCTCTTCATAGCCAGTTCAAATCGATTTTAAATTTGTTGCAATGTTATTTATAAATTAAAAAAATATTAAAAGATTGTATTGTATAAAAATGCGCAGACTCACTTAAAAATGTTCCTATTTTATTGCTAGGCATATAGTACTTATGAATGTGTGGTATGCAAGCCTGTAAAAACTTGGCAAATGTTAATTCGATTTATTATAAATTGTTGATCCTCTCGTCTCTCATTATTATTATTATTATCTATTATTATTATTATTATTATTATTATTCATGTGATAATGTTGTTCATCCCTTTTTTTTCTTTTTTTTTTGAAACTCCTAACTTGCTCAACTCATTTATTGGTGTACCTAAATGCTGATTGAAAATGTTTGGAAAATGTTTATGTGCTGTTTATGTTCCGTCACATAAATTTTAAATAGTGTATTTGCACGATATAAGCCGAAGGCTTGTTGCTGCCCTTTATTCTCATATTTATTATTTTGTTACGTTATAAGGAAGAAATAAAGAAGTTTAAACCAGACGTCAGACTTCAGACACTTTCTTTTACAAGGATAATAATTTAGGCTGAGCCTAGTCTTCCATTCTGTCCTTGATTCTAAGCATACAACATATATACTATAAACCAACATTAAGACACAGATAAATCGTCAACAGAAACAGCAAACAGTAGCAGAAATGCGAACAGTGACATGGTTGGCAGAGCATCAACATCAGTAATAAGAACAAGAAAAACAGAAAACCAACCGACCAAATAACCAAACATAAAAAAAGAACAAAAAGGAAGAAACAAAACTACTTCCACCACAAATTACTTCTTCTACTACTATTACCACTCCTACCTACTACTAGTACTACTACTGCCACCACACTACTACTACTACTACTACTACTACTACTACTACTACTACTACTACCTACTACTACTACTACTACTACTACTACTCACTACTACTACTACTACTACTACTACTACTACAAAATCATAGTACTAATAAACGAATATTGAAACATAGAACAATCATCAGCAGAAACAACATACAGTAGCAGAGATACAACAGTGATATGGTAGGCAGAGCATCAACATCAGTAATAAGAACAAGCAAAACAGAAAACCAAACGATCAAATAAACAAACATAAACATTATTTTAAGAAAACTACACTAGAAACACAACACTATTTCAACCATAATTTACATCTGCTACTATCATCACTATTCCTACTACTATTACTGCTACTACCACCATCGCCACCACACCACTACTATTACTACTACTACTACTACTACTACTACTACTACTACTACTACTACCACTACTACTACTACTACTACTACTACTACTGTCACCATTTCTAATAATCATAGCATGATACAAGTAGTTTAATGTCAATGAAATATTAAAAAAAGCAAAATAATCAGAAAAGAACAATTACATAAGCAGCTTAACATCAATCAAATTTTAAAGAAAAATCAGAAAAAAAACAAAGTTACACAATCAGTCTAAACCTACACAGATTGTTCTTGTGTGGTGCATTGAATGATCATATAGTTTTATTGAATGGAGTTAAGGAGATGCCCACGCAGGTTAGATTTGAAATTTGATACTGAATAACTTGCTTTTACAACTGAAGAAAGTGAATTCCAAACGTGTGGCCCTGAGAAAGAAAAACTTGCTTTGAAAAGGTCAATTCGGGTGCGTGGCAGAACATAACTAAGAACGGTGAACTTTATACATTAAGACAGCTGTGTTGTAATACAACTGATGTTCAAGCGGTAAAATGTCAAGCTTATGAGACTTATCTGAAGTTGACAGACGGGTCTGGTAGGATTAGGTTGACCGCTCTCCTGTGGAGCGATGCTAATTTTTTAAGGTGGTTTTTTTTTTAGCAGCGCAGGACCATACAGTGGATGCATAGTTGATGTGCGAGAGGCAGTGGCCATAGAAAAAACATTTTACGAGCATCTAGGTCCAGATATGGTTTCTAAGCAATCAAGTGGTCAAAAATGAACAAGATCTGCCAAAAAGACGTTTTTAAGGATTCTGAGCGATATTCCAGTTTTAGGGGTAGGGATGATCTTTTTGCAACTGTGACATACCTAATCGGCCCAGAACATTCACACTTGGCCTGAATGACCCTAATACATTGTCGTTTGTGAATATATATGCCAAGTGAGGGATTTGGCGATTATTTCTTAAGTGTGAGAGATGACATCCTCTTTTAATTGTGAAAATGACAGTACGCGAAGAACACGTGTCACGGAAGCCAAGTTATAGCCTTATTATTATTATTTGTAATGCTCTTTTTATGATACTTACTCATTGCTTTTACTAAACTAGGAAGCAAATTATAGTTTTCTTAGTTTTAATACCACTTGATTACTTATTGAAAATGCGATTGCCGAAATGAGGCTTAGGGGGGTACCCTTGCGGCAAGGGCAATAACTCTAAGACCAACCCAAATTTGTTGCTGTTAACATGCATAAATGGATTCAACACACTCTGGAGCATATTTTAGATCTAGTCTGGTTTAGTCCGGGGGGGGGGGGGGGGGGGGGGGGGAGGTGTGCAAGGTACCTCACCGAGTATAAGAAAATACAAGAATGCAACGTCCTCTTGGTAACGTCATGCATTAGTCTGCTTAATGCGTACCTCCATGGATGCTATATTGGTACATGCATGCTATACTGGTACATGGATGCTATATTGATACATGGATGCTATATTGGTACATGGATGCTATATTGATACATGGATGCTATATTGATACATGGATGCTATATTGATACATGGATGCTATATTGGTACATGGATGCTATATTGGCACATGGATGCTATATTGATACATGGATGCTATATTGATACATGGATGCTATATTGATACATGGATGCTATATTGATACATGGATGCTATATTGATACATGGATGCTATATTGGTACATGGATGCTATATTGATACATGGATGCTATATTGGTACATGGATGCTATATTGGATACATGGATGCTATATTGATACATGGATGCTATATTGATACATGGATGCTATATTGATACATGGATGCTATATTGATACATGGATGCTATATTGATACATGGATGCTATTGATACATGGATGCTATATTGATACATGCTATATTGATACATGGATGCTATATTGATACATGGATGCTATATTGATACGTGGATGCTATATTGATACATGGATGCTATATTGATACATGGATGCTATATTGGTACATGGATGCTATATTGATACATGGATGCCACATTGATACATGGATGCTATATTGATACGTGGATGCTATATTGGTACATGGATGCTATATTGGCACATGGATGCTATATTGATACATGGATGCTATATTGGTACATGGATGCTATATTGGTACATGGATGCTATATTGATACATGGATGCTATATTGATACATGGATGCTATATTGATACATGGATGCTATATTGGTACATGGATGCTATATTGATACATGGATGCTATATTGATACATGGATGCTATATTGGTACATGGATGCTATATTGATACATGGATGCATGGATGCTATATTGATACATGGATGCTATATTGATACATGGATGCTATATTGATACATGGATGCTATATTGATACATGGATGCTATATTGGTACATGGATGCTATATTGGTGCTATATTGGTACATGGATGCTATATTGATACATGGATGCTATATTGATACATGGATGCTATATTGATACGTGGATGCTATATTGATACATGGATGCTATATTGATACATGGATGCTATATTGATACATGGATGCTATATTGATACGTGGATGCTATATTGGCACATGGATGCTATATTGATACATGGATGATACATGGATGCTATATTGATACATGGATGCTATATTGATACATGGATGCTATATTGATGGATGCTATATTGGTACATGGATGCTATATTGATACATGGATGCTACATTGATACATGGATGCTATATTGATACGTGGATGCTATATTGATACATGGATGCTATATTGATACATGGATGCTATATTGATACGTGGATGCTATATTGATACGTGGATGCTATATTGGCACATGGATGCTATATTGATACATGGATGCTATATTGATACATGGATGCTATATTGATACATGGATGCTATATTGATACATGGATGCTATATTGATACATGGATGCTATATTGATACATGGATGCTATATTGATACATGGATGCTATATTGATACATGGATGCTATATTGATACGTGGATGCTATATTGATACATGGATGCTATATTGATACGTGGATGCTATATTGATACATGGATGCTATATTGATACATGGATGCTATATTGATACATGGATGCTATATTGATACATGGATGCTATATTGATACATGGATGCTATATTGATACATGGATGCTATATTGATACATGGATGCTATATTGATACATGGATGCTATATTGGATGCTATATTGATACATGGATGCTATATTGATACATGGATGCTATATTGATACATGGATGCTATATTGATACATGGATGCTATATTGATACATGGATGCTATATTGATACATGGATGCTATATTGATACATGGATGCTATATTGATACATGGATGCTATATTGATACATGGATGCTATATTGATACATGGATGCTATATTGATACGTGGATGCTATATTGGCACATGGATGCTATATTGATACATGGATGCTATACTGATACATGGATGCTATATTAATACATGGATGCTATATTGATACATGGATGCTATATTGATACATGGATGCTATATTGATACATGGATGCTATATTGATACGTGGATGCTATATTGGCTACATGGATGCTATATTGATACATGGATGCTATATTGATACATGGATGCTATATTGATACATGGATGCTATATTGATACATGGATGCTATATTGATACATGGATGCTATATTGGTACATGGATGCTATATTGATACATGGATGCCACATTGATACATGGATGCTATATTGATACATGGATGCTATATTGATACATGGATGCTATATTGATACATGGATGCTATATTGTTACATGGATGCTATATTGATACATGGATGCTATATTGATACGTGGATGCTATATTGATACATGGATGCTATATATATGGATACTATATTGATACATGGATGCTATATTGATACATGGATGATATTGATGGATGCTATATTGATACATGGATGATATTGATATATTGATACATGGATGCTATATTATTGATACATGGATGCTATATTGATACATGGATGCTATATTGATACATGGATGCTATATTGGTACATGGATGCTATATATATTGATACATGGATGCTATATATATTGATACATGGATGCTATATTGTGATACATGATATATTGATGGATGCTATATTGGTACATGGATGCTATATTGATACATGGATGCTATATATATTGATACATGGATGCTATATTGATACATGGATGCTATATTGATACATGGATGCTATATTGATACATGGATGCTATATTGATACATGGATGCTATATTGGTACATGGATGCTATATTGATACATGGATGCTATATTGATACATGGATGCTATATTGGATACATGGATGCTATATTGATACATGGATGCTATATTGATACATGGATGCTATATTGGTACATGGATGCTATATTGGTATGTGGATGCTATATTGATACATGGATGCTATATTGATACATGGATGCTATATTGATACATGGATGCTATATTACATTGATACATGGATGCTATATTGGTACATGGATGCTATATTGATACATGGATGCTATATTGATACATGGATGCTATATTGGTACATGGATGCTATATTGGTACATGGATGCTATATATATTGATACATGGATGCTATATTGATACATGGATGCTATATTGATACATGGATGCTATATTGATACATGGATGCTATATTGATACATGGATGCTATATTGATACATGGATGCTATATTGATACATGGATGCTATATTGATACATGGATGCTATATTGATACATGGATGCTATATTGATACATGGATGCTATATATATTGATACATGGATGCTATATTGATACATGGATATTGATACATGGATGGCTATATTGATACACATGGATGCTATATTGATACATGGATGCTATATATATTGATACATGGATGCTATATTGATACATGGATGCTATATTGATACATGGATGCTATATATATTGATACATGGATGCTATATATATTGATACATGGATGCTATATATATTGATACATGGATGCTATATTGGATACATGGATGCTATATTGGTACATGGATGATATATATATTGATACATGGATGCTATATTGATACATGGATGCTATATTGGTACATGGATGCTATATTGATACATGGATGCTATATTATTGATACATGGATGCTATATTGGTACATGGATGCTATATTGATACATGGATGCTATATTGATACATGGATGCTATATTGGTACATGGATGCTATATTGATACATGGATGCTATATTGATACATGGATGCTATATTGGTACATGGATGCTATATATATTGATACATGGATGCTATATTGATACATGGATGCTATATTGGTACATGGATGCTATATTGGTATATGGATGCTATATTGATACATGGATGCTATATTGATACATGGATGCTATATTGATACATGGATGCTATATTGGTACATGGATGCTATATTGATACATGGATGCTATATTGATACATGGATGCTATATTGATACATGGATGCTATATTGATACATGGATGCTATATTGATACATGGATGCTATATTGATACATGGATGCTATATTGGTACATGGATGCTATATTGATACATGGATGCTATATTGGTACATGGATGCTATATTGGTATATGGATGCTATATTGATACATGGATGCTATATTGATACATGGATGCTATATTGGTACATGGATGCTATATTGATACATGGATGCTATATATATTGATACATGGATGCTATATTGGTACATGAATGCTATATTGATACATGGATGCTATATATATTGATACATGGATGCTATATTGATACATGGATGCTATATTGGTACATGGATGCTATATATATTGATACATGGATGCTATATATATTGATACATGGATGCTATATTGATACATGGATGCTATATTGATACATGGATGCTATATATATTGATACATGGATGCTATATTGATACATGGATGCTATATTGGTACATGGATGCTATATATATTGATACATGGATGCTATATTGGTACATGGATGCTATATATATTGGTACATGGATGCTATATTGGTGCTATATATACACATACTGTAGAGTCAATGGTACCTCCCACTGCCGAATTAGGTTGATCAAAATGCCCCTGTGAGCTTCACTCGGCCAATCTTTCCTGTGCAAATAATTCTACCGTAAATGTTCAGGGGGCCGTTTGACAAGGGCTAACGTTACGTTGCGCTCGCTCAAATCGGCAAAAACGGTCTAAGAAACACCCTTCGTTTGCCGATAGTTCGCGTGACGTTTTGTTCTTGCCAAACACCGAGCAAGCGGCGAACTATCCGGAACTAGTAGGGGGTGAATACGTATTTATTGCTGTTGATTGGTCAATTAAAGTTTGGTTAAAATAATACTTTTTTTGACCAATCAGACAAGAGCTTGTAATATTCTTCCGCAAACGTTTTCTAAAGTGTTTCTTATACCCCTTTTGGCGTAACAGTTATGCGCGCGGCGACCGTCGTCTAGAGAAACTCGACCCAGCATTATAATGAAGTTTGCAAACTAACCTTATAAGTGTGTAGGGAGCTAGTAATACGCAATGCCCATCTACAGACAAAATACGAGAATGAACATGATCATATAGCTATCATTTGGTGATTTTTTAATTATTTTTATGAAATGTCGGTAGGCCTATCAGTGCAATTACTTAGCTTAGCTAGACTTGCAAATTGTAGCTATATAGATATCATTTGGTGATTTTTATTTTATTTTATAAAATGTCGGTATTAGTGCAATTACTTGGCTAGACTTGCAAATTGCAGCTACACTGGAGAAAATCCACACATTCGGCTGCTATCACTTACCATCTATAATAAATATGTAGAAAAAGAAGGCAAATTTGCATTCGTTGCAGTGCTGTCGTTAGGGTGATTGCCCGGTAGTACTTCTGTTCGAAAGAGGTTGTTGACATAAGGACATCAGTATCTTTTAAAACTTTAACCCTTTCGCCGCCAGCCATTTTTCTAAAAAAAAAGTTCCATTAAACTTACATGGGTAGAGAAAAATAATCATCTGTAAAATTGGGGATTCCTCTGTGACGTGTGTAACTTAAGGCCTGTCCTTAACTCCCAAAGTTAAGAAAACATGGTCTTTGGATAACAGGCCCTGCTTTGATGCCTTTTAGTGACATGGGTGTTAAATCATTGTGGTGCAAAAATGTGACATTGGCTGTGAAAGAGTTAATGAAGTAGGTAGCCGGTGAAACATGGTGATGGGGGAGGGGGTGTAGGGAGGGGGAGAGTGAGTTGAGATGATATGGTATGGTAAGAAAGTTGCTACCCCCCAAAAAAACAAAAAAAAACCAACCCTCTTCTGGTTCTCTAATCCATGTAATTATTTTCCGTTGATAAAAATACATTAGTCCCACGTCCCTTTAAACACAGGAAGAACCATTGCGGCTGTGTGTGTCTCTTAGCTTTAGGGCATGTACACATTACATCCGCAATACGCAAGTGTTAGGCACGGAAACCCCATACACTCCCCATAAGAAATAAGCGTAGACTGAAACCCATCCGCAATCCCATCCGCAATCCCATCCGCTTATTTCTTACATAAGTGAATGGGTTTTTCGTGCGGAACTTGCGGATCTAATGTTCACAGACCCTTATGATGTGTTTGACTATGCGTGCAATATCCTGCAAACCACTGTGCAGAATCACTTAAAAAATGTATACATTGGTAAATGGTAAATTTTCTGAAGTCATGTGTCCCTTCGAATAACCAAATTTGCCTTCTTTTTCTACATAGGCCGCGTACACAGTAGACGCGGAAATGCCATGCACAATCCGTAAATAAGTAAAAGTAATAAGGAAAAAAATAAGCGCACTTCATTGGCTGGTTTTGATGACATGGTGATCGAATGGGTTCCAATCCAATGGTTCTGGATGTTTCCTCCTTTGTGTGAGAAAACCATAAAGATGGGTTTTTTTTAGGTGACAGTTGGAAGCCATTGGTATCCATGTATACTTTGATTTCATCGATGCATGTCTGGAAGGATTTCGTTCTTTCTGTATTGCTTTATTAAGCTGTGTCTAACCATATTGCTAGGTCGTCTGCGTACATGGCGATGTTGAGTTTATATCCTTTGCCATTTGCCGGTTTGTCTTCCATTACTTTGACAAGATCGTGTAGCATAATGCTAAAAAGTGTCGGGGCTATGACACTGCCTTGTGGGGCACCCCCATGTCAATGGTGTGAGTTTCTGAGATGGCAGAGCCAACTTTCTCTTCAGAAAAGTCTTGACAAACTGATAGAGTCGACCGTTGATGCCCAGTGATTGCATCTTATCAAGTAGCTTTGCATGCTACACTGTGACAAATGCCCTTTTGATGTCAAAGAAGGCAGCGAAGGTCTTTGGGGATGTTGGTTGTCTGTATCCCTTTTTGATCTGTTCGATAAGGTTGACAACATGCTCTGTGCAGTTACGTCCTTTGCGGAAGCCTGCCTGACATACTGGGAGGATGTCGTGTTTTGTTAAGTGGTGCTCGAGCCGCTCTTTCACAACTCGCTCGTACACTTTGCCAAAGTGAGGAGTCAGAGCAATGGGCATGTAGCTAGTAGGAAGTTTGGGTGGTTTGCCCTCCTTGGGGATGGCGCACACTTGGGCTTCTTTCCAGGCTGCAGGGATCATGCCAGCTGACCAGCATGTTTGGTAGAACACGTGGAGTACCTTTAGCATCGTGCTGGGGAATCAGCGAATCATGTGATAGGAGATAGGGTCGGCACCAGAAGCTTTACTGGCTGATCGTAGATTCTCGACTGCCGTTTTTACTTCCCTAAGTGTGAGATCACCGTTGAACGGAGCCGAATTGTCATCCAACACAGGCTCAACAAAGGTAGCTTCCACCTCCTGTCTGGTTTCCGCGTCTAATGTGTCCGCAGCCTTATACTCTGAAACGTCAAGTGGGGGCGTCTCTGCCCCAGCTCTTTTTCTATACAGCCTTAAAAGTTCGGCTCACAATATACTACTCAACAAAAGTTAAGTACCACTTTTTCACAAGCACACACGAGATGCGGGAGCAGATCACGTGACGGCAAGAGTCAGTCGGCGCTAACACGTCGGCGGCAGAGCCATGGTTTTTCAGCACATGATAAGATTTTTTAATTTCAGTTATAATTTTCCATTTCCCTTCACATCCCAATAAAGTGTGTTGTATATTAACATTAGTGTGTGTGTTTTGTGGTATTTTTTGACAGGTAAGGTCGTTTTTTAGCCGGAATATAACCCGTACGCCTAGGCCTAACAGGTAGGCACTAAGGCTCGTGTGTGCGTTCGCGCTGGAATGTGTCTGGCATCGAAGGGGGGGGGTGGTGTTTCTTTGTTCTCTCCCGACCCAAGTCTACACTGTGCTGCATAGTTTGTGCACTTTCTCAGCTTACGCTGTTTAAATTGTTTTGCCACTGAGTCTGGTCTTGTTCCACTGATCAGCTTACGCTGATCTATACATTTGCCACTTGTGTTTGGTTTTACCTTGACATCTTACGATGTCGGACTTGAACCATAGGCCTGACGGCCCGGTGCCAGTGAATGAGCAAACTGCAACGGGATCGCGGGAAACACCGGCTTTAGAGAGCCTGGATGCAAAATGGAATCGAAAATTTCACGACCTGGATGCCAAGCTAGACCGATTGATTGCAGGCTTGACATCCCAGCCTCAAAGAGTCAAACGGAACGATCAAATTGTGACACCGGACCCACTCGATCGCAAACAGGGTCAAGCGGATTGCGCTCGGAAGACAAAAGAAAATCGAAAAAACGGAAACGGGAAACTTCTTGCGAGGAAAGTTCAGACTCCGAGTCTGAAGCCGAAGGCGATACCGAAGCAAACGATGACGTAGTGTCGATCAATTGCGATGAGGAAGATGAACTAATAAAGGAGCTTGACGACGAGCTTGATGATGATGAAGAGACTGGCATTAAAGTTTCAACATCGATCGCGAAACTCGCCAATAAGCGGTTTTCCAAACAACTGTCTGATAAGAAAGTGCAAAAACTAACCGACAAATATGCCCGACCTACCAACTTCGAAAAGCTCTGCGTTCCCACGGTCAACAAAGAGGTTTGGAAAGCGATTCCGTCAAGAGCGAGAAAGAATGACCTTCGCACAGTGCACACGCAGCGTTTCGTAGTGCGTGCCGCGAGCGCGTCAGTGAGAGCCATGCAAGCAATCAGAGAGGCGCAGAGAACCGAAAAGGCCGACCTACTTGAAACGGCAGTCAGCAACCTAACGGATTCCATTGCTCTGCTTGGGCACGCATCACAAGAGCTCTCGATCAAACGACGCGTAGGAATAAAGCCCTACCTAAACCATAAAGCATCGCGGCTGGCATCTGTGCAGAGAGTGTGCCAGTTACTGACAAACTGTTTGGGGATAATTTGTCTGCCTCCGTGAAGGAGGCAAAGGATCTGGACAACATTGGAGCCAAGCTCTCTGGCCCAAGACCTGGGGGAGCCAGATACCATGACAAGCGCCCCAAACATTTTTCTTGCCAACCATCTTTTTTAGGCCGGAAAAATCAGTTTCAGAGTCAGTGGCACAGGAACAAGAAGCACTTTCCTGCCTACCACAAGAGGCAGAACAACAAACAGCAGGCTTGAGTGGCCAGAGACCCTCCCAGTCACAATCACACAATGAGGTGAGTTAATTTTATGCAACACTCCCAAGGCTGATTGAGGAACTAAAAGAAGAAGCCAGTGTGTTTACTGCTGGGAGGTTGCAGCACTATGTTGTTCCATGGAAAGATTTGACCTCTGAACCCGAGATTCTTGAGCTAATCACTGGGGCCAAAATAGATCTGGTTTCGGATATTGAGGATTTACCACACTTCTCTCCCACTCAACCAAGCTTGACTAGCCCAGAAATTTGCGCAGTTGATAAGGAGATAGAGAAACTATCCCAGAAAGGTGTTATTTCAGAGTGCGTGTCTGAGACAGGTCAATTTGTGTCACCTATTTTCACTCGTCCAAAAAAGGATGGCACACACAGAATGATTTTGAATTTGAAGCATTTGAATAGGGAAATCACATACCATCATTTTAAGATGGATACGTTGCAGTCAGCACTTAGATTGATTACAAAAGACTGTTTCATGGCCTCAATTGACTTAAAGGATGCTTATTATTCAGTACCTATATGGCAGGCCCACAGAAAGCTGTTGAGATTCGGTTGGAAGGGTCAGTTGTGGGAATTTAACTGTTTACCGAATGGAATAGCAATGGCGCCTAGAAAGTTCACAAAACTGTTGAAACCAGTTTTTGCTTCGTTGAGGGAGAGAGGTCATGTTTCATCCTCTTATCTTGATGACTCTTTGTTGGTTGCGATAAGTGAAATTGATTGTCTATGTAACATCACTGAGACTGTAAAACTGTTTAGAGCATTGGGGTTTGTTGTTCACCCAGAGAAATCTGCCCTATGTCCCTCTCAGACTATTCAGTACCTTGGGGTAATCATTGACTCAAAGAGCATGACAGTTGAGTTGACAAAAGAGCGTAAGGAGAAAATTAAAGTGGGCTGCACCCAGTTGCTGAAGAAAAATCAGCCGAAAATCAGAGAGGTCGCTCAAGTAGTGGGCATGCTGGTAGCAAGTTTCCCAGCTGTTAAGTATGGGGCATTACACTATCGCCACTTAGAGGAAGATAAGAAAACAGCACTCAAATGCTCCAGAGGCGATTTTGATGGTATTATGTGCCTCTCCCCCCTTGCAAGAAATGAAATTTTGTGGTGGCTTGATAACATTGACTGTGCAAAAAATTCTGTTTGTGACAGAGAGCCTGAAATCACCATTACTTCAGATGCAAGTAAAGCTGGTTGGGGGTGTTCCCTTGCAGACTGTCGGTCTGGAGGTGCCTGGCTTCCGGCAGTAGCTGAGTTCCATATCAACTATTTGGAGCTGAAAGCTATCCTTTTTGCTTTGCAATGATTTGAGAATGAAATTTCAGGGAAAGCAGTGTGTGTGTTGGCGGATAACACTACAGCTGTTGCATGCATCAATCATTTTGGCACTAGCCACTCAGATTCATGTAATGACATCATTTTCACTATTTGGCAGTGGTGTGTTGCACGTGACATATGGCTTTCAGCAGCGTACTTACCAGGCACGGAAAACACTGCAGCAGACACGGAGTCCAGGAAAATAAACCTGGATGCAGAATGGCAGCTCAACCCTGACATGCTGCAGAAAGCTTTGGCTCGCTTGAACATCAAGCCCTCAGCGGATTTGTTTGCTTCTCGCATTAACAAACAGTATCCATGCTATGTTTCCTACAGACCAGATCCTGAGGCGTATGCAGTGGACGCTTTTTCCATTTCTTGGAAACTCACTGAATGTTATGCTTTTCCCCCTTTCAGTGTAATTCTGCAAGTCTTGCAGAAGGTGCTGCAGGAGCAGAGTACGGGGGTGCTGGTGGTCCCCAGGTGGCCGACACAAACCTGGTGGCCGCTCCTCTCCAGGATGCTGACTACAGAGCCTGTCCCCATAGCGGCGACCAAGGACTCCCTGATACTGCCCAGCCACCTGGACAAAACACACCGACTTGTGGAAAATGGCAAGCTTCGCCTGCTGCTATGCAGGATATCAGGGAAAGATTCACTGTTAAAGGGCTGACAGATACTGCAGCAGACCTGATGTTAGCATCTTGGAGACCAGCGACCAAAAAAGCGTATGACTGCTATATTAAAAAATGGCAACAGTATGCATATGATAATTCTCTGGATAAATTGTCACCTACTCCTATGCAAGTAGGCAATTTCCTGGCTTTGCTTTACTCTAAAGGTGCCAGCTATTGTACAATTAACACTGCCAGGAGTGCTTTGGGTGCCTATTTAGCTCCAGAGAATGACAAAGGACCTTCTATAGGGAGCCACCCAGATATATGCAGACTTTTGAAAGGCGTGTTTGAAATGAGACCAGCTTTGCCAAAATATCAGGAAGTGTGGAGTGTGGATGTTGTTTTGGACCATTTACTGGAATGGCCACATGTGCAGGAACTGTCCTTAAAGCAATTAACTCTTAGAATAGTAATTTTGTTGGCTCTGTTGACAGGGCAAAGAGGTCACGGACTGTATGCACTAAATGTCAGTGATGTTAAATTACACCCGCAGAAATGCACCATATTATTTTCAGACAAGCAAAAGCACACTCGACAAGGAACGCATACAGAGCCAGCAACAATATTAGCTTTTTCAAAAAATTCTAAGTTGTGTTTGGTGAAGCATTTAGAGAGATATTTGGAAATAACACAGAAGCTTAGACAAGGGGAAAAACTCTTCATCAGTTTCATAAAGCCACACAGCCCTATCTCTATGGAAACTTTTTTTCGCTGGGTGAAGCATGTGTTGGAAGAGGCTGGCATTGACACGGACAAATATGGTAGCCATAGCAGGCGGGCTGCGAGTACTAGTGCAGCTGCCAGCCAAGGGGCTTCCATTGTTTCTATCATGAAGGCTGCTGGATGGAGTAACCAAAAGACTTTCTCTAAGTTCTACAATAAAGCTAGTGACCCAAATTTTGGACAATCAGTCATGGACACTTTCGTGACGAAGCACTGCATTTTTTCTTGCATGTTGCTTGCTTTGATTTCATTTAATCATTTTGTACATATTATATGCACTGTATCAGTCTATGTGTTGGTGTGCCTATGCACAGAAATTTGATTGGATGATGACTAAACTGTTCTGTGGAGGCTGCTTCATGGCAAATTCATATTTTCAATTAATCTGTCATTAATGCTGGTACCCAAGCATTTTTTAATTACTTCTTGTTTCAAGCTTTGATTTTTTTGTGCGACTGTGGATATATACCTATATACATAGAATATAATTTGGATGCTGATGATCCATTACCCTGTTCGGTGTATATAACCTTGTATGTTTGGTGGTTTATGTTGAAGCCTACGCTTCATTTGTTTTGGGTATGTTGTTTTTGTCCACTAGGTTCTCTAAAGTCTCGCGTAATTTCTCTGGACGAGAAATAGGTGAGAAATAATTATACAATTAAACTAGGCTTACGATAGAATTATTTTGAATCTATTGAAGGGAAGAGAAATTACGCGCCCTCCCTTCTTTGGATTTGAAGTGGTTCAATTAGACATGCCCTCCCTATCGTAGGCCTAGTGGACACAACAACGCTAAAGCCTGACTCTTGCCGTCACGTGATCTGCTCCCGCATCTCGCGTAACTTCTCTTCCCTTCAATAGATTCAAAATAATTCAAATTAAACCTCAGCTTCCTATCGTAAGCCTAGTTTACCTAAGTATGATACGCATGCAGAGATCAACTAATAGTTAAGTACCTCTTCCTTACAATGTTTTATGCGCTTGTGAAGAAGTGGTACTTAACATTTGTTGAGTAGTAAATATACAAGTAACCTCCAACCATTGTCGTTGAATGGGCTGTTTAGATGGAGTTATCGTCCTTATCCCTGAAGCGCTCATTAGAGTTACAATGGACACGTTGCACACTATCAGTATCATCCCTAACTGAACATGGCCCGCCAGGGTGGTGATTAATTCCGTCTGCTCACGTCAATGAGCAATTAGTACCTCGGACAACCCTCTTTTACCTTTGTCTTCGTGTCCTATTGCTGATAATAAAAGATCAGTACATATACAAGGACGGTGTCATTATAATGATATATTACATATAGGCCTAATAATAAGCAGGCAAGAGAACAGATCTTGTCTGTGTCGGATTCGAGGGAGAAAATGACTTAATAATAGTTAATAATAATAATAATTAATAGTGAATCATTTATATGGCGCATTCCTCCACCAAATGTGGAGCTCTATGCGCTTAACAACAGCAAAAAATAAAAGCAACAAATTCAACAACAAAAACAAATAATCACTCATATACATGTATGCAAATAGGCATACACATACACACCCCACCCACACATACATGCACGTACCGGCACATACACACACACACACAACACACACACACACACACACACACACACACCCACACACACACACTCACACACACACACACCCCCCCACCCAAACACACACACACACACACACTGATTCAGTCACACACACACACACACACAGTTACCCTCACCACCACTCACCCCACCCAAAAAACACAATACAAAATACAATCAGTTGAACAAGCATCACACACACACACCACATCTCGTCTCTCTCTCTCTCTCTCTCTCTCTCTCTCTCTCTTCTCTCTCTCTCTCTCTCTCTCTCTCTCTCTCTCTCTCTCTCTCTCTCGCGCGCGCGCGCGCGCGCGCGCAAACAAAGCTGACGTAGACATTGCCCCCAGTCAACACACAGTGAAACTAATATGGGGGAGGAGAGTGTGTGTGTGAGAATAGAGTCCAGAAGTAAATGTGGCCTAAAGGTTGTGATGTAGCTTGAACAGGTGGATCTTGAAAGCTGATTTGAAACATTGCAAGGACTAGATATGGCGGATTTCGCGTGGTAAGGAGTTCCAAACTGATGGGGCCGAAAAGGAAAAGGTGCGCTCACCAAACATTTTTGTTCGTGTACTAGGAACACAGAAAATTTTGGAATATGAAGATTACCGCAAATGCCTTGATGGAGCATAGAAAGAAAACATGTCAGAGATGTAGCTAGAGGCATTTCAAGAGAAATAAGAATGACATAGAGTGGAAACTTTGTAGTCAATACGTGCCTTGATGGGAAGCCAATGGAGTGATATCAGGAGTGGTTGAACATGATGTTACTTAGAGACCTTGAGGACAAGTCTGGCAGCAGAGCTCTGGACTTTTTTAAGCTTGTCAATGAGGTGTTGGGGGCAGCCATACAAGAGTGAATTTACAATAATCTAATTTAGAGAGAACAAATGCGCAGACTAGTATCTTAGCAGTATCATTCTATAAACAGGAGATGGCGAATCGTAGCAATGCGACGCAGCTCACAGTACGCTGATCGACAGGTAGTTTGAACTTGTGTGTCAATACTCATATCTTGAGAGATGTTGAAGCCAAGATTTCTAGCAGAAGGAGGAAAAGGTATCTGAGTGTCACAGACACAGATGGAATCAGGCTTTGGGTACGAAAGTTTTATAGATGGAGAGTGGATGAACAAGGCCTCCGTTTTTGTCGTCATTCCGCTTCAGTTTGTTTTGTAGCATCCATGATTTGATGTTGCTAATGCAGAATTCCAGTGAAGATATAGAAGGAAGAATGGTAGATGGGGACACAGGCTTGTGGAGTTGTGTATCATCAGCAAAAGACTGAGAATCAACTGACTGAGAAGTGATCAACTCG
>JAGGCT020002749.1:0-48988 GCA_017654935.2 Phymorhynchus buccinoides | reverse complement strand
CGTTCCAACGAGGGGGGGGGGGGGGGGGGGGGGTGGGGGACCTTCCCCAACGCCAGCTGTCATCAAATCATTTTCCCGAAGGAGTGGGGATGTACGCTGGGCAAGGCATCTTCACTATAAATAATTCTAGTCCAGCCCGACATAATAGTATCTGCTATCTCTGCTGTCTGGAAATGATTGACTGGCATACCTATCACTGTATTTACAAGTTTGCTCACAGAGCAAGGAGGAAGGGATGTAGCAGAGTGGTTAAGACGTTCCTTTGGCAATGGCAATGCGTGATTGACCAGGGTTCGTTGCCCTTTCTTTCTATAGTTCGACGGGATAATCGATCTGAACGTGGAGTCAGGCGGGGACTTAAAGCTAGTCCGATCAATACACTTCACGCACGTAAAAATCCCACGGCAGTTAAAAGTCGATAAGAACAGGGAGAAAACCCGTTGCCTGGTATGATCAAACTGACAGCTACGTTTCCCCCCCCCCCCCTCCCTCCTCACCCCCCCCCCCCACCCCCCCATCGACCCAAAAAAAGGGAAAAAAAAGATGTGACACTGCTCTTGCGACGACGCTCGCTCCATATGGGAGCAGCCCGAATTTCACAGAGCTAAGTCTATGTGACTAGAATATATCAACATATCACAAACGAGACTTTATCAAGAATACTTTAGGTAATAAGGGTCTATATACCGATGTACAAGTAGTGCAAAGAGGCCTGCCAGCCGTGATATATAAAACAATATCCAGAGATATCATTTGCATATATTAACCCATAGGCTTAGTGTAAACGCGCGTGAGAAAAGGTGTAAGAATACACTGTTGCTATTATAAACTTGACGTCACAGTTATATATCTCACGGCTTGCAAACGCGAGCTGTTCATACCACGGACCTAATGTAAGTTCGTGGTTCATACCAAACCCAAGCTGTGCAATGTTACCCCTAGGATTCATTCAGCGCTGACGACAACATTAATGCTAGTACACAATGAAGATTCATTGTTTGAATGAATCAATAGTACATGTCACATATCTGCACAAACCATTATGTGCCTGCCACTTGAAATGTCTAGCTGTGTATCAAGGCCTAGGCTACTCAACTTCATGACCGCCTCGATTAGCAGACGATTCGAGCTATGTAATTTTGGCACAGGGAGAGTCCATGTTGATAATGTAGACGCAATACTGTCGCAAAACAGCTCGAATTCATCTTCAGTCCGGAAATAAAAATGAGCTGACTGAACCTGTGCGAAGAGCTAGCGCACCTTCGTTAAAAAGAAGGAAAAAAAAGAAGCGTGTTTTAGGGGCTTGTGATCGTTATTGTCAAAGCTGACTTCCCTCTTTTTCACGGTGTGTTGAAATTGACTCGCTCTCGTTAAGTGTGTACGTTTTATTGTTGGTGTTTAGGCCTACAGGTTACAATAACAGCAATTGTCGTTAGTGTTTCAGTTCGTTACTTCTGTTTATGTTTATGTTTTGTTACGTTTTGTTACCACATCTTATTAAGTACATTTGAGTTAAAATGTTCTATTTTGTTGAACTATATTCTTTGCGCAAGAATGTGTGTTACAGAGTGTGTGCTGCGACCACTGTTGTGAAAAATGGATGCGTTTTCATTTCGCTGCAGATCTGAGCCTGTTTCTTTTTCTTGCTTTTCTGTTGATACACATCGGTATATATCCGTTATTATGATTTGGGAGTTAGATATTGCTTTTATCCTATCTCTTGAGCCTTTCTGTTTATCACACTCAGTCTCCGACTTCGTGTGATAAACAGCAAGCCTCTCGAGATAGGATAAAAGCAATATCTAACTCCCAAATCATAATAGCTGATAATGACCACACACACACACACACACACACATACACACACACACACACACACACACACACACACACACACACACACACACACACACACACACACACACTCTCTCTCTCTCTCTCTCTCTCTCTCTCTCTCTCTCTCTCTCTCTGATTTGAACAATCATTTTTCATCAGTTTGCAATAAAATCATTGAAGTTAACCACACTGATCAAAATGATTTACGATTACTTAAAGAATTTTGTGAATCTAAACATATAAAATCCTATCTTAATTTTAAGTTTTTTAGTGTTCACGAAGTGTATTGTGAATTGTATTCTTTAGGTAAATCCAAATCCCGTGGTTTAGACGACATAGACAACGGAATACTTAAAACGGCAGCACCAATCATTGCTGAACATTTGACCTACATCTACAATTTGTGTATTGAAAAACATAACTTTCCTCAAGCTTTTAAGGATGCCAGGGTACTTCCGCTTTTTAAGTCTGGTGACCCAAATAATTCTTCCAACCATAGACCAATATCAATTATATCTGTCTTATCTAAACCATTAGAAAAACATCTAAAAAATGCAATTCAATCGCATGTTGATCGAAATAATTGACTTCATCCAAATCAAAACGGATTCAGAAAAGATCATTCATGTCACACTGCACTTTCAAACCTTATAGAGCAATGGCATTCAAATATAAACAATGATGTAATTACAGGGGCAGTCTTTGTCGATTTTGCCAAAGCATTCGACACAATCGACCATAATCTCCTTTTAAGAAAACTGGCACTGTATGGCTTATCGCAGGAGTCTATGGATCTCATTTCATCTTTTCTAACTAACAGACAGCAATCAGTTTATCAGGACTGTAAAAAATCTTCTTTTAAGGTGATAAAATACGGTGTTCCGCAAGGTTCAGTCCTGGGGCCAATCCTGTTCTCCATATATATAAATGACCTTCCTTTACATGTCACATCAGATTGCGAACTGTTTGCTGATGACAGCACATTACATAATAAAAATAAGAATACTGACCTCGTGCTCACTGATATACAAAATGATCTCAACAAACTAGAAACATGGAGTGATCTTAATCATATGGCTCTTCATCCTCAAAAATCTAAGTTAATGATTATTACTACAAGACAGAAACGCCAGAATATCAAACCTGACTTGATCAAAATGAAAGTGCATGATAATGTTTTAGACGAGGTTGATTCACATAAACTGCTTGGTCTTGTAATTGACAACAATCTTTCATGGTCTCCCCATATTACTATCCTCATTCGTAAACTATCAAGAAAGTTATTTCAATTCAATAGAATAAAACATTTCCTCGACCAACATACCAGAAAACTATTTTTCACGCCTATTTACAACCTGATTTCGATTATGCTTCCACGACTTGGGATCTGGCAAGTAAAAACTGCCTTAAACCTTTAGAAAGTATTTACAGGCGTTCTGTTAAACTTATACTTCTAAAATCATCTTCCTTACAAGATCTTGATTACAAAACACTTAATATTCTTCCTTTTCCTTTAAGATGTCAATTTAATAAAGCCGTTTTCGTTTACAAGATTGTTAATGGACTCGCTCCTCTATATCTGTGTGAAAAGATATGTGAGACTAACATAAGAAACAAAAGTAGAATACAGCTCCCCCGTCCAAGAACTGATTTATACATGACATCTCTAACATATTCAGGTGGCAAACTCTGGAACGAAATTCCCGATCACATAAAAACAAAATGTACCTTGGCATCATTTGTTCCCCTTTTGTTCCATACTTGTGAGGGTTATGCCTCGTTGGTGTTCGCTATTGCAATGCTAACTTAACCAAATTCTATACCATAATAAACTCATCCACCCACCCCCCTTCCCCCTCTCTCTCTCTCTCTCTCTCTCTCTCTCTCTCTCTCTCTCTCTCTCTCTCTCTCTCTCTCTCTCTCTCTCTCTCTCTCTCTCTCTCTCTCTCTCTCTCTCTCTCTCCCTCGCTCTCTCTCTAGTAGACTAACCTATGAGAGTATGTTTCTGAATGTATTTGCTGGTGCTTACGTGCCATTTCAGTTTTAGTGTGGTATGATTTTGATGATGATGTCTAGATGTTGTTGCACATTTGCTGTGTATTTACATTATGTGTTTGAATGCTCTTTATAATTACATTTTTCCTTTTTCTTTTCTCATTTTTCTTTTTGTTTGATTAATATGTTTTTCTTTTTCTTTAGTTTCCTTTTCTTTGTGAGGGCATAGTGAAAAGAAGCTTTGTAGCTTATCTATTTTCCCTCAATAAAAAATCGTGAATCTCTCTCTCTCTCTCTCTCTCTCTCTCTCTCTCTCTCTCTCTCTCTCTCTCTCTCTCTCTCTCTCTCTCTCTCTCTCTCTCTCTCTCTCTCTCTCTCTCTCTCTCTCTCTCTCTCACACACACACACACACACACACACACACACACACACACACACACACACACACATAGATGATGAAAAACAGCTTGTAGCTTACTCCTTTATCGTCAATAAAGATAATTTTGACTTCACACACACACACACACACACACACACACACACACACACACACACACACACACACACACACACACACAAAGGATAAAAAAAAGCTTGTACCTTACTCCTTTATCGTCAATAAAGATAATTGTGACTTGACATGACTTGACTTGACTTCACACACACACACACACACACACACACACACACACACACACACACACACACACACACACACACACACACACGCACACACACACACACACACACGCACACACACACACACACACACACACACACACACACACACACACACACACATATATATATATATAACAAAACGCATACAACAAGGCAACAGGCTTGTGATCGGTTCTGTTCTCAAATAAAATATTGATTTTTGTGTTCGTTTCAGAACACCAAAGAGGAATGGAACACGTTCTTTTACATCACAGTTGGTGTCCAGGTGCCCTGCTTTCTGGCATTCTGCCTTCTGGCTTCGGGCGACGTGCAGCCTTGGGCCCTGTCTTCAGCACAGAGTCCTACCCGGGCAGGTTACGAACCTGTTTCCTCACAGAAAGATTAAACAACAATGTGGACTGGATTTGCTCCAACTGTTGACTCTTGGGATCGAGTGTATGAAGTGGGGGTAGTCAGGATCGAACGTCCATGATGTATTTCAAAAAGTCTCAAGAGTGTCAACAACGAGTCTCTCTGATAATTGTATATGCCATGCCCAATAGGCTTAATTGCGCATTAAGCTTAACGATGTCGCGTTCAGTTAATCTATTCACCTCAGAAAAAAGAAGAAGAAAAGAGTCACATAGATCAACGTAGGTCAATGTATACCCAACCGAATTATTCACCTACTTCTTTTTTCATCTATGTATTGCTATTCAAGCAACTAGATTACCGTTGCGCTTTGTGCATACATGATACACATTTTAATTCCTCTGAGGCCCTTTCATTTCTGCATAAACAAAACTGGGTGATTGTCTGATTAACTAACGTGCTAGCTTTCCTGTATCAATCGACTTCTGCTGATCACTAGCCAACGCCCCAATGGCTGGGAGCTATCGTGCCTGGTTTTGAATTTATAGTCCAGTGTATTATAATTTGTTATGATCTCTATGTCACGAATGGAAGCTTCTGTTCTTTCTAACCTTACTGTTGTAATAAGCTAAATTATATTTCTTTATGATTGACACGCGCTCACACGCACATACATAAACACATCGACGAGAACACACACACACAACCACGAGCGCGCTCACAGAGAGAAAGAGCGAGAGAGAGAGAGAGAGAGAGAGAGAGAGAGAGAGAGAGAGAGAGAGAGAGAGAGAGAGAGAGAGAGAGAGAACTCGGAACTCGGATGTTTATTGTACATTGACCCTAGGCCACGATACAATGTTTGGAGGAAGGGGAGGCAGGGCATACAAAATACAAGAAGGTATTCATCAACCGAACATATATGGCATATTAGTAGATGTATATATCAGGACACACACACACACACACACACACACACACACACACACACACACACGAAATATTAGTTTATAATGATTTCATACTATGACATACCCTTTGATTATATACAGCATTTGAGAGAGAGAGAGAGAGAGAGAGAGAGAGAGAGAGAGAGAGAGAGAGAGAGAGAGAGAGAGAGAGAGAGAGAGAGAGAGAGAGAGAGAGAGAGAGTAAAGTTTGGCTGTAAGCTTTAAAGTAAGGCATTAGCGTATTTTTATGAGATAATCAGCTTTGATTTGCAATTGCTTTCTGCTTTGCGACAATCAATTGATTTTGCATTTTTTATTTGCTTCTATTATGATCTACCCCTATGTGTCTTTTGTTTATTTTGATTGAAGCATATAATTATTTAAATCCGCCTATATTGTCTGATTAGGGGAAAACGGGGTAAAAAGCGCATGGGCGGGTAAGAAGCCCACTCCAATTATCTCATGAAATGAAGCAAATTTCAGTCTCATTTTGCCCATGAGACGAGCGTTAATGTCTAGCATTCGTCTCATGGGCAAATGTGACTGAAATTTTCTTTATTTCATGAGATAATTGGGGTGGGCTTCTTACCCGCCCATGCGCTTTTTACCCCGTCTTCCCCTATGCACTTTTTCTTATACAGAGCACGCCATAAGCCTAGTAGTCCGGGGTGCCAAAGCTGATACCTTGCAATGCATCATAAATATTTTGTCCTTGCACTTTTCATCTTAGTTGTTATTGCTGATTTGAAATCCGCTGGGGGCCGGGCTAAACAAATTAGGGCAATTTGAGTTATTTACAAAAATCCAAGATGGCCACCCACAATATGTATAAATGCAGGTCAGAGACATCATTTGTTCAGTTTAAAGCTACAAACTGCATGGACACTTTGCTGATAGCAATCTAATATGAATTGTAAAGTTCCATGTAAAATACTACCAGAAGATATTTGAAAAAACTGCTACTCGTGTCGCCGGGCGTCAGACATTTCCTCAGCCACTTTCCCCCTCCCGCTTCTCTCCATTGGATTTAGCATTCAACATATCATAGTGAAAAAGGAGGCAAGTTACTATGCTTAGGTATTGATATCTTCAGCTATAATGTTGCATGGAAGCTGTTGCTATAATTAGATCTATAATTAGGTCTATTATTGGATCTGTCATGAACGTTTTGGGTGATTCTGTCCATGAAAAACTCCGTGTCTTGGAATGTTTATGGCACATCACTTATCTCTTAAGATAAAAGGGAAAAGTCTGTTGGTGACACTTTAGCTTAAACCTTCCATTACTTAAAAGAGAACAAAAATGTGTGACAGACAGTTAAAATTAAAATCATATGCCCTATGTGATTCTTCATGGGCCGAGAACAGTATCAAGACTTCCATGTGTGTCAAAACGTAACATAGCATTCTGCTATAGAATCATTTCATCATCTGCAGTATTGAATAGATATATACCCGTATTATTTACACTACGCCATTTATTTGTTCTTAAACAAGTCACACTCACCATCTTCAATGCCGGCAGTACCGGAAATGTAATGATACAACATTAAAAAATATTAAGCTAAGGCACAGTGAGTGATTATGCTAAATTCATGAAGAATGTTTTTAACTTGGTAAGCATGTTGTATACACGAGACTCTTTCTATTGCACATGTACTGAACTGTGGTGTTTCTTAGTAAGCTAGTGCAGCTAACATGACAGCGAACATCCTTTGGAAATGGTAGCTGAGGACTCAATCCAACTGCTGGGGCTCATTGAACTAATTCACCTGCCTACCACAACCAAGAGAGTCAGGATGGGGAGTAGCTGGTTCACATGCAGCTTGCTATAGCATAACTTGATGGTGGGCCACTGGGGAGTGAGCTTGGAAAGATGACACGTTGGTGGTAAAGGTTCGTTTGGCTCCATGTTTTTCTGAAGCTGTGGTAATGGTAGTATTGAAACAGATGAAAGGCTCCTCTCCATACAACCCAGGCTGACAAATTGAAGATGAGCTTTGGCCAACATGGCCAATCATACACAGAATTTGTATTATATTTTTGGTCACATCCAGTACACCAAGAAGTTAACAACGATACTCAGTTAGCTGCTGCTATTGTCACTAACATTGATGACAAGGTGGTGATGAACATGACTCAATGTTCAGTCAAATTGTTGAAAAGTCCATGGCTTTCCTTGCACAGAGGATGAACCATAATGGCCAGAATGTCCTGCCATTAGATATGACTTCAATGTTGGCAAACACTGGCTTCGTTTATAACGCAGAAGGCCTTCGGCAGCAAAACTGTTTCCTTCAGAACTGACCCATTGTGCACCATGATAGGGGCAGGTCCAGTGACAGTCACTTCAGCATTCAGTGGAGGATGTGTGGTACAAAACCAATACTTTTTATTAAAGTGTTGTTGGCAATGACTTTGGCATCAAGATTTGGTTTAGAAGTGGTGTGTTTTTGGTGAGATTGAAAATATAATTATCTTATTTCTGCTGATTTGTAGACATCAGGACATCATGGTTCATTTCACATAACAGTCAATCACTACCTATAAGACTGCTATGGTGAACATATGTAGAATTCACTCCTTTCATTCTTTCAAGGTTGTTTTAGAGAGAGAGAGAGAGAGAGAGAGAGAGAGAGAGAGAGAGAGAGAGAGAGAGAGAGAGAGAGAGAGAGAGAGAGAGAGAGAGATAACCAAATCAAATTAAATAGTTGTTATTGCCTTAGCATGTATAAGCCCTTATGGCAAGGGGGTACTGTCAAATAACAGATACCATTTTAGTTGGCATGTAAAGAAAAAGCAATCTAGAAGAAATAATAACAGAATCAAGATAAGAAATAAGATTATTCACCAAATATTCAGTTTCTTTACCAGCTCACTCCCCTTCACGCACACCCCTGTCAAACATAGAGCGACATCATCTCTCATGAGAGACACACTGTATCCAGCCTCACGTACCTTCTGTAGAGCAACAGCGTTTTCTGGGTTTTCCACACTCACATCATCTGGTAAAAACACGGGCTAAGTAACTTCAGAGTCACGTTGCTGCTCACTGCGTGCGCCTGTGTCTGCTGCATGCACAGGAAGGTCGGTTGACACGCTGTGAAAATCACTTGCACACTCCTGTTGTTGTGTCAGGGTGATGTGCTGGAGGTGTGTTTTGAAATAAAAGGTGTACGTTGCTCTTCGAAAACGTCACTTGCCTTTTGTTGATCTTGTTGCGTTGTTCTTTGTCGTGCTTCTCTCCTTTCTTCTGCCCTCCTCCTATCGCGGTTCACCTGGCAAGGAGGCTTTGTCCGATATTGTTTGTTGACAGTAGGAGTAGCTGGGGTAAGCTGGCTCGTCATATTGTCTTCTTCGTCTGCGCTCAGTCAAAGAATAATGACTGTGTTGGATCCTTGACCACTTATCTTCCATGAAGTTAGGTGGTTGTGTTGGAGCAGGGAGTAGAGGGCACTTTCTACAGTTGTTGGTAAACCGACAGCTTTCATGGTGCCGAATATAGTGGTGTGAGAGAGAGAGAGAGAGAGAGAGAGAGAGAGAGAGAGAGAGAGAGAGAGAGAGAGAGAGAGAGAGAGAGAGAGAGAGAGAGAGAGAGAGAGAGAGAGAGAGAGAGAGAGAGAGAGAGAGAGAGAGAGAGAGAGAGAGAGAGAGAGAGAGAGAGAGAGAGAGAGAGAGTACTCCACACCAGGGGGTGGGTTGTGATTTCCCCCCACTGAAATCTGTTCCGCTCCTGGGCTGCAATGAAGTGTGTTGTTACAGTGGGACCTCCCTTATAAGACCTCCCATTGTAAGACTCCCTCCCATATAAGACCTACTTCTCGGAGACATTGCCCTTCTTTGTAAATATTAAAAGTACCTCCCTTATAAGGCCCCTCCCTTTCAAGACCTCATTTTGGATGACTTTTGACGGTCTTATAAGGGAGGTTCCACTGTATTATCAAAAATGGCTTTCCAAACAGACTATTAACTTATTTTCTCTCGGATGGTTTGATACACACGCGCGCGCGCGCGCGCACACGCACACGCACACGCTTACACACATTTGCGTAAGCACGCATGCACGCGTCGCATATACGAGCGCACGTACACATATACGTGGCTGCAATTTCTCTGTTATGAGATAATAAAGATGATTTGATTTGATTTGATACGCACACGCGCGCACACATACACACACACACATGCCCTGAGAGAGAGAGAGAGAGAGAGAGAGAGAGAGAGAGAGAGAGAGAGAGAGAGAGAGAGAGAGAGAGAGAGAGAGAGAGAGAGAGAGAGAGAGAGAGAGAGAGGAGAGAGAGAGAGAACAACAAACAACAATGAACAACTGTTTAATTATCAGGCCATCTGCCCATATCATGAGGGAAGGGGCAACAAAGGGAAATCTTCACAATTCAAACAGATAAACATAACAAACAGTATCAAGATAATAGCAGAAAATATTACATTGTTTCATTGCGAATTATAAGTGTATCAGACAAGTACACTGCAAGGCTAAATATACATCTAGAGTCACACATCAGCAAAACTAGCCTACAAGCAGAAGGATGATTGTAATATTTTTTGGGGATCAACTTTTCTCTAAGTACTAAATATTTAGGGCTAATTAATACAAAATGTATTTCAGTTTCAGGTGAACCTTTACAAAATGGACAATCAAGACCAACATTTCTTGAATAACGAAATTTGTGGGTGTGCAAAGCTGACACACCAAGTCTAAATCTAGATAAAATCTTCCTCAATGTAAATTGCTTAACATCTAATAAGTATTGAGATGCACAAAAAAGATTGTTTGAAAGAAGCAAAGAATGAATAACGACTTGTATTTGATAGTTCAGACTCCCAACCTTGTATGTAACAATCAATTAATCTTTGCTTGAATTCACGAAGAAAAATACCAATGTTCTGAACTCCTTGTTCGTCCCACACATAGCCGAATCCATATATATACAAAGTAAAGCACATAGCATAAACCTAGTTATTTTTGTTATTGCAATGTAAGGTTAACAGCATCTTATATGATTTTAAAGGGATACGATCATCAGACAATCTTCATATTTGTAATCAGTATTTTATACATCTGGTGTACGTATGAATGTAGAGAGGATACCTCCCACATTCACCATAAACGAGGGCACTTGGTGTCTTGATACTAACATTTAACAATCTTTTTAAACCGAAAAGGTGGACTCTTTCAATGACAGGTTGGTCAGCAATCAGACCCCAGACTTCTGAACCGTAGGTCAGCATAGGAAGGACCTGACTATCAAATAACGTAACAAATATTTTAGGATTTACCTCGCCTAGAGACCATAACATTTTAAGTATACAAACAACAGCCCTCTTCGCCTTTGTTGCTCTGTCTACAATTGTATAAGAAAAAGTGAGAGTTGAAGAACAAATTATGCCAAGATACTTATACTGATTAACTACTTCTAACTTTGTATTACCAAGAAACCATTTCTCATTTGCTGCAATATACCCATCTTTGCGAAAAACGACTATTTTAGTTTTATCTGAATTAACAGTCAAACCCATTCTCTCCGAAGCTTCATTCAAAATATTGAACTGACGTTGCAGACCATGTACCACTAACAGAAAAGGAAAGCAACAGAGCATCATCAGCAAAAAGAAGAATCAAAATTTCAAGTAAATCAGGAGTTAGAGTTACGCCATGTTTGCCTTTATGAATGATATCCAGAGCAAGTTCATTAATAAATATAGAAAATAAAATAGGGCTACAAATTTCACCTTGTTTCAGGCCACGAGGGCAGTTAAAGGAATCAGTACACTCACTCTTTACTCTCACACTCACTATCACACTTTCATACATTCTTCTGATAGCATTGTACATTTTGCCTTTGATACTTTTTTTTCTTAATATCATCTACAGATACTGTCTATTTGCAAGATCAAAGGCCTTTTTAAAATCTATAAATGTGACATATAATTTGCTATGGTTGAGTAACTGTTTTTGAACAAGGGCCAGAAGAGTAAAAATGTGGTCTATAGTACTATAATCACGTCTAAATCCAGCCTGATAAGAATCAATGACACCATTAACTTCTATCCATTTAGTCTATCTGTTATTAAGAATATAACTATACAACTTACTTGAAACATTTAATAACGAAATACCCCTATAGTTGTCAGGGCATTCAGGATCGCCTTTTTTATACACAGGTAAAATAACAGAATGACACCAACTTTTAGGGAAGCTACCAGAGTCAAAAAGTTTATTAAAGTAATTAATTAAAAATGATATAACACATGGTGATGAGTATTTAAAACATTCTCCACTTAATCCGTCATCACCAGCTGCTCTGCCACATTTACGTTTTTTAACAGCAGCTTCAACTTCCCATTGTTCTATAGGACTATTCAATGAAACACAATCTAAATTCAAATCTTGAGGTAAGTCATCATTCAAAATATCATCATCCAACAATAAAACAGTGTTATCAGAATAATTAGAGTTAGACACATTGTTAAAATGACGAAGCCAAGCATCAGGAGAAATAGAATTATGCTTAACTTCTTTAGAAACTAGCACTGATTTCACAGTACTCCAAAATGCTTTAGCATCATTGCCACTATTAGTAAGAGTATCTATAACTGACTGTTTATAATCAATCATTTTAAAGCTAAGAAACTATTTATATTGTTTTCTCAAATCAACATAAACACGTCTGAGATAATACAAAATTACCTGTTTCCTTAAACCATTATTGACAGCATAGTTGTCTTCACTACTCTTAACCCTTTGGAAATATCTTAAAGCCAGTCTTACTTCACGTCTTTTCTCTTTGTCAAACCATGGCTTCTTTCTTATGTTATCAAATACCTATTTATTTATTATTTATTTAATACAATTTATATAGCGCTTCACCTTTAAGCGCTTTACAATTGCCCTAAAATTATTCATATTAAAAACAACCACTTACATACCACAACACTATCCTTCACATTATTACACACACACACACACACATACACATGCGTACACAAAGAAATATGTACATATTCAACTAAATATAAATAAAATACGTATGCATAATAAAATAACATTTACAATCAGATTACATTAAAAAAAATCATTTTTCAATTTACATAAACAAGTTACACATTCACAATGACCGTGATAAAGATCAATGACCTCTGTCTTCAGCATACACTTACCGGCTACTTTGATACAATTGTTAAAAACATCAAGAGCTGTATCAATGTCTACATCAATCTTATTTAAAGCATCTTGAAATAGATTTACTACGTCAGGATCCTGAAACATTGAAATATAAACATCCTTTAAATCATTATTCCACACAATTTTAATAACTTTAGTTTTATTAGATTGGATCACATATGTTTGTTGTGCATTAATGTTAGGTAAATCAAGAAACATTTCCACAGGTAAATGCTTAGAGTCAATCATAGGCATAACTCTCATATGTGAACAAAAAGAATACATACAATAGGAAATAATAAAATAGTCAATTACACTACTTCCATTGTAAGCAATGTAAGTAAAATTACCTGCAGTATCACCTGGAACCAGTCCATTCATAATAATTAAACTATAATGATTGCATATTTGAAGTAAATGTTTTACAAAACCATTTGTTACAACGTCCTTTGACTTTCTCATGAAGGACATGCATGTATCATGATCATCAGTATTTTCATCCAAAAAATCATCTATAGAGAAATCTGTAAAAATATCACCACCTGTTCTTGCATTTAGGTCTCCAAAAATGATGACAGGAAGTTCAATACATTCTTGAAATAAATCACAGATGCAATTCTCCAAAAGACTTACCCCATTATAAATTTCAGTGTCAGCAAAATAGACACTATTTGCAGGAAGAATGTAAAGACCAATCAGGTAGCAATCATAAGAAAAACCTGTCAAAACTTTCGACAATCTCAGAACTAAACAATTATTATATTCCATAAAGATATGAGTAATACATTTCATGTAGCATTTTCTTACAAGAAGAGTAACACCTCCAGACAATCTAGCAATAGCAGAGTCCGATACCTGAACACCGGGTGAGGAAAAGGCTTGAAAAGAAGGAAACAGATGACATGGAAATAAAGAAGAAAACATTCCGATTGCATGTTCTCATTTTGCCGATTCCATGAGTATACTATACGACTTCAACACTTCATAATTTTGCAACAAATATCCCAATTTACAAAATGTTTGGTTTGCTGGAAAGCTCTTTCAATGCAGCTTAATGATTTGGCAATAACGCTAAAGTGACCAGTGGGACATCACCACTCATTTTCATAATTATATGACTTTGTCGAAGGGTGTCTTTTGACTCTTTAGACTTTCACTCATTTCTATGCATGGGGATTGATTTAAAATCAGCAGTAGCCTTTAAAGTTGGACCCTGACGGATGAGGTTTTGCAAGAAACATGTCGAGATCACCAGAAAGACAGCCTTTTCAAGGATCAGAACAATCACTTTGCTCTGGTATCATAGACATTAAACCGTCAAAACGTCGATTCCTCCTCGGCGGAGATGCCGGAGAGAGAAGCCATTTTGGATGGGGTGGGTGGAGGTCACTCATTGTGGTTGAAGCGTTTTCTTTTTGTGTAGTGCAGTAAAAAAAGAAGCTATTTCCTTTGTTGTGAGCGAAATTCCTTTAGATAAAGTGTATAACATTTAAAAATAAATAAATAAAAAGGCTTGTATTGTGAACATTTCGTGCAAGCGATTTGGTCTAAACGCAGACGGCCATTAGAAAAGAGACGGCACACGCCTTCTCTTTGGGTGAAATAATTTGACTTCCAGCACCTCCGCCAAGGAGGAATCGCCGATTTGACGGTTTGATTTCTAGGAAACCAGAGCAAAGTGAGTGTTGCAATCTCTGTAAAGGGTATTTTCCTGGTGATCTGGATGTGTTTCTTACAAAAACTCGTCCGTCAGGGTGACCCTTTAAGCATTTTCTGTTCATTACGGGCTTCGCTGTGGACATAAATTAACTGCTGACTAGTGTCGTTTCTTGTTGCTTCAGGTTGAACAATGTTTGTAGCTGAGGGGAGGCCATAGCCACATGTTGTCCTTTACCACGGATGTTGAGGTACGTTTCCGCTTTTGTCTGATCTGCCAGCTTTTCTATTTGTCCGCCTGCAAACAAAATAACAACTAAACAAACTGAGTGATATCAAATGAAGAGGAGTTTGGGAGTAATACCTAGAGGGGTTTTTTTCACTCCCATTTTGGGGGGATATTTTGGACTATCTCAGAACGTCAGAACGAAATTTTTTTAAAGTCCATCGACTTCCGTGATTGTTTCCGTTTTTGCATGAAACCCTAGCTGGCTTTGATCAATCCGAGCAAGATATTGCCTTACGGTACTCATTGATTAAACCCTCGTCGTAAAACCGGGGACTTTTTTAAAAGCACCAGCTACGGTAACCATGAGTACGATTGTTTTAAACGGTCAACACGGGTAGTGACATGTAAATCGAAGAAACTGTCAATGCGATTGGCTGGTTATGCTAATTCATATGGTACTACCCGTGTTAGCCGTCTAAGACGCACTCATGAATACCGTACCGGGTTTTCACGATAGTCCCGGTTTATGCATTAGACCCCCAGCGGAGGCTTTTTATGGTCAGTATACACGCTGATATTTGTTTTACAATTTCCCCACGTCAACACAGTGTGGCATTATTAACTATATCACCAGCGTAACGCTGCGTTGGCATGGGAGGTGAACACAAAACGTTTATTTCTACCGTTATCAGTCGGAGTGGGCCATTTCCATGTCAGACTCTCTGGCGGCGAAGTCATGACCGGTCAAGGAGGCATAGTCTCCCCCGGTGGTAGGACTCTGTGCTGAAGACAGGGCCCAAGGCTGCACGTCGACCGAAGCCAGAAGGCAGAAGGCCAGAAAGCAGAGCACCTGGACACCGGCTGTGACGTAAAACACCGTGTCCCATTCCTCTTTGAGGTTCTGAAACGCGAGTCATTTGTTTACGTTTTAAAACAATGGATTACCGTTTACTACAGCATTCTTTAGAAGGAGTTAAAAAAGGCGATACAAATACCACCTGTGCGTTGCATATATCTAAAGCAAGCAAGCAAGCAGGATATTCATATTTGTGACCCAGCACCACGAAAGGGACATTAAGTCGCTGAGTTAGTTTCTCACAACAGGCTTGGAAAGTCCCCAAAAAATAGTTTTTTGAGTTATGGGTATTTATGTGTTCTCTTACATATTATCTGTCATGCTTAGAAAGGACAATCTTTAATATGGTCTTTTAATTGTGTTATAAGTGTTTTAAAACGAGTAGGTTGGTGCATTTTTCTTCAGCTAGGCTAAATGCTAGATTGTGGTTTTTTTTCAAAATGGCTGACACTCACCCTACTAACTTTAAATGCTCATAACTCTGGAACGGAAAAAGATACAGGAATGGTTCTTGTATCATTAGGAAGAGAATGGGATGATGTTGGCAAATGTATAATTTTCTCAAAATGGTCAGTTTGATACGTAATGCCCCTTTCGTGGTGCTAGGTCACATTTATTTGTCCAATAACTGGAACTTATCTTTAGATGCATCTTTGGAGTGTAAGGGGTGTCAGAAACACACTTTGTTTTGTCATGGGGGACGAAATGGTATGTTGGACGGAAAAGGATTGAGACTGTGGTGCTAAAAGTCTCAATACACGTTAACATTTTTCGCTCTTTTCCCCATGGCAACACAGCGATACGCAAGTAATCTTACCACTGGCATAATATATCCCTGTGTTGCCACGGGGTGTGGGGGGGGGGGGGGGGGGGTGAAACACGTTAACGTGTATTGAGATCTTACTTAAGGGGATACGCGCCTTTTACTTCCCACGATGACAAATGATCAAGACTTTTGTCATAGCATCTACACATACTTCTAAGGTCAAAACTGTAAAGAAAACACAGGGTCACCGTGCTACATTTCTTGCAATTCGTGATCGAAATGTGGGGGGTTGGACAATTTTCTGGTAAAATCAGGTCTACAGAAAACTGGACACCTTTCATACACTTAAGTTATTAAAATCTTTCAATTAATCTTGCCTGATACTGCAACCTACATAGTGTCAGGAATATATGTCAAATGGTAAGGAAATATAATTTAGTCAATAGGAAATTTGGGAAAATTGTTGCCGTATTGACACATATTTCCCTAAATGTTATTGTTCAAAAGCCTGTAAAAAGAAACTCAGCGATGAAATCATTCTAGGTTTTTTTTTTCTAGTCTCTATGCTAAACACAAAAACAGTATGTCACCGTGCTTTTTGCTGAACACCATACACATTTTAAAACCCCACCCATATTTGTCCACGGGACTCACGTCAAGAGTTATATCCCTTAATACTTTTGTTGTCAGTTTTATGAGATTTGTTCTTTTAGCATCGCGGTTTTAGTCCTAAGAAATGAAAAATGTTTAAAATAAACCTTATATTCTAACAATACAAGCATTTTAGCGATATACTTTTCATAAATATAAGTAAACTTGTATATGTTTCAAAAAATGTCAAGGGGGGGGGGGGAAACGTTAACGGGTATTGAGACCTTACTTAAAAACTCACGTGCTCGGTGACGTAATTCACCATCAGAGGCACGGCGAAGCTGGGGGAGGGTGGGGGTGGGGGGGTGAAAAACGTTAACGGGTATTGAGACCTTACTTAAAAACTCACGTGCTCGGTGATGTAATTCACCATCAGAGGCACGGCGAAGCTGGTCCACAGGGCCAGGGTCTGGGAAACGGTGGTGGCGGGGCCGGCCATGCGGGGGGCCAGGTCCATGATGTTGGCGATCCAGCCCGTGGGCTGACCGATGAAGCAGAGGATGAACAAGGAGTACACCGCCACTGCGGCCCAGGGGAACGTCTCAGAGTGGGGCTGTCCCAGGGAGGAGGAAGAGGAGGAGGAAGAGGAGGGAGAGTAGGGCAGCGTGGCTAGGAGAACGGAGCATGCGGCGGGGCCAAGAGTAGCTGCAACAGTTAAAGATCCACCAGATCACGTGTCGAAATCACGGGTTTCACGTGTTTTTCCTCTTATAGCTGGTAAGAAATCTCGTTTTGACCATGTCTCACTCCCATACAAATGCCCCCCAATTCAAACGGAAACATCGTTTTAAAGAGCAGCCACAATTTGAAGTTGGGGACAGGAAAAATGGCAGCAATGTGTGTGGGTGTGAGTGGGTGTGTGGTCGGATGTGGGTGTGAGTATATGTGCGTGGCTTGTGTGTGTGTGTGTGTGTGTGTGTGTGTGTGTGTGTGTGTGTGTGTGTGTGTGTGTGTGTGTGTGTGTGTGCATGCATGCATGCGTGTGGATGTGTCTGGCCTAGCTGTAGAAAATCAATTGACCTACTCAATCTAAAGCACTTTTAAGAGCATTTAAAGACCATATTAACGATCATCTTTAATGAATATGAAAGATAAGATGTTAGAAAACACAAAAATACTTAAAACCCAAAATTAACACACAATGAGGTGTTTGACTTTTCAAGCCTGTTGTGAGAAACTAGCTGATCGACTTAATGTCCCTTCCGTGATGCTGGGTTACTTAAATGCCAGAGAGAACGTCCGTGTAACGTACTCCGACCTGGAACAGGTACACGTGGGGCATTGATAACTATGAACATAGTGGGACGATTCTGGAAGTACTGCAATTTTTCTATTATTTTTATGTATTGTATGCTTTCTTTTTGTTTCTCTTTTCTTTGTCCCCTCGAGGGCATGGTGTAAAGAAGCTTGAGCGTATCCGCTTACCCTCATTAAACATTCGTATTCGTGTTCGCAATAACAGGAAAGTCACGAATTTGTTTTTATCAATCAAGATAGTTGAATATAATGCCGGTATATGTATGTATGCTAGTCAGTGGTTTCCGACCGTGCCAGCCAGGTAGTGGAATGAGGGGCGGGTGCTATTTTGGCGAGCTGGGCTAAATTTGTTTATGGGGATGCCTTGCTGAGGGTAAATCCCCACTCTCTCGGCCAAATGGATGTGAGGACACAGCTGGCATTGGGGAAGGTCCCCAAAGGCCTGCCCATCGCTTTGGCTGCAGCACCAGAGCCGGTGCAAAGGGATTGAAGTGCACCTACCGTATTTCATCATCGAGGCTAAGTTCGGCAATGCCGTCAATATCAGCATCGTTATTATTTTCAATATAATGTCAACAGTGTCATCGGTGTTTGTTGTCGTCAACGTCGTTGTCGTGTCGTCGTCATAATCATCACCATACTCAGACACACAGAGAGAGAGAGAGAGAGAGAGAGAGAGAGAGAGAGAGAGAGAGAGAGAGAGAGAGAGAGAGAGAGAGAGAGGCACAGAGAGAGAGACAGAGACAGAGAGAGAGACATACAAACACTAAGATCAAACACATAACTAGAAATATGGTTTGATCTGCTGCTTTTCTTCACAGTGCGTCCCCAGAGACGGATCCCAAGGACGGAATAATAGACACAAAAAGAGACCGTGAAAAAATAAAGACACGAAGAAACAAACGAAGAATGAATGAATGAATGGATGAATGAATTACATTGACGGACAGACAGACACACATATACAGAGGTAGACGGATAGAAATAGTAACAGCTTAGCAAAGAAAGTATATTGGAACCTCACTATTATGGACTTTGAAAAACAATCAGCCATTAAAAGGTCTTAGTAGGGAGGGATCTTAAAGGGAGGTGGACACTCAGTAGTCCGGATATAAAGTGCCCCTTATATGAAACACACGTACGCACGCACGCACGCACACACACACACACACACACACACACACACACACACACACACACACACACACACACACACACACGCACGCACGCACACGCACACACACACACACACACACACACACACACACACGGATATGTTTTTCCAGATCGGTCAAAATGTTTTGGGCCACATCGTAAAGGGAATCTAAATAGGGAGGGTCAATTGTATTTTAAGGGCCAGCCACACGTCCACTAAAATCGCAAGAATATACGATGCGATTCGATCACGTGGTCTCGATGCGTCAATCCCATTAAAGACACGCGTCAAGACAAATACAACCTTTTGTTCTTGGAGACCACGCGATCGAATCGCATCGTACAGTCTTGCGATTTTAGTGGACGTGTGTCTGGCCCCTTTTGTACCGGTAAGTTACTCGTGCGCCTTACGGACCTATTCCAGCAGACAGTCTTCGGGCGTTGAGCGTGGAAAGGGTCCCCCTCAGTCTGAGGTGGTCCAGAACACGACCGAACACTGTGGACGCTGAACACATTAGGAGGAAAGGCAAGCCACACACCAGTTCTGACTGCACACAATCATAACGGTGTGTGATAAACGCGCGTAAGCTCACATTGTGGAAACATGGATTGTAGGACAGAAAGTCACAGGGGAAAAACAAAATCACGGAAGAAAAAACAAAAGAATTGATAGGTAAAAAAAAGTCACAGGAAAAAAGTCACGGAAGAAGAATGACAAGAAATCATAGGTTAAAAAAGTCACATAATAAAAAAAATCACGGAAGAAAATTGACAAGCATTGATAGGTTAATAAAAAGTCACAGGAAAAAATATGTCACGGAAGAAAAATCACAAGAAATGATAGGTTAAAAAAGTCACATAAAAAAAGTCACGGAAGAAAAATTACAAGCATTGATAGGTTAAAAAAAAGTCACAGGAAAAAATATGTCACGGAAGAAAAATGACAAGAAATGATAGGTTAAAAAGGTCACATAAAAAAAGTCACGGAAGAAAAATCACAAGAAATGATAGGTAAAAAAAAGGGGGATAGAGGAAGGGATAAAATATTTCTGGGCCCTGGATTTCAATTTAAAAGTTCTGTAGCGGCGTCCTTAGAGAGAGAGAGAGAGAGAGAGAGAGAGAGAGAGAGAGAGAGAGAGAGAGAGAGAGAGAGAGAGAGAGAGAGAGAGAGACGGACACGGACACTGGTTTATTGTCATTACCCGGGGGTCTTTTGACAAGGGGGGGGGGGGGGGGGGGGAGGAGTAACAGCATAATAGCATAATATAACTTTTGTGTTCGTTCAAATCAAAGACAAATAAAATATAACATATAACAACATTGAATATCAAGAAAACAACAAAACGCCCGTCTATTCCTTGCACTGAGAGAGAGAGAGAGAGAGAGAGAGAGAGAGAGAGAGAGAGAGAGAGAGAGAGAGAGAGAGAGAGAGAGAGAGAGAGAGAGAGAGAGAGAGAGAGAGAGAGAGAGAGAGAGAGAGAGAGAGAGAGAGAGCAAATACGAATGTTTTATTGAGGGTAAAAATGCTGTGGTGAATATATGAGCGCTAATTATCTTTTTATGTATTTTAAAAAAACGTTTGCCATTTATAAGTGATCCTCTCGCATATACGTAACATATTAATAATAAATAAATAAATAATTAATAATGCTTATATAGCGCATAATCTTGCAAAGCAACTCAATGCGCTTTTCACTCACCATTCGTACAAACATTTCTAACAAACTGGCCCACGCATCCTCACCATACATCTCTATCAAAATGAATACATATTAGAGAATGCATTGCATATAATCATAACACAACACACCAACACCCACGTCCCTTCAACACCACCACCCCAACCATCCCCCCACTCCCCCCCACCCATCCCCACCCCTGCCCCCCTACTCCCCACCCCCACCCCATACACACACACGCGCACGCGTTAACCTCATACTCAACGTCTTCAATGAGCTGGAAAACAAGAGTGGGGAAAGGATCATAGACTTTGCAGAGAGAAAGCTTTCCTGAAGAAGTGGGTCTTTAGTTGGGACTTGAAGGAAGGAAGAGTGGACTGGTTACGGGTATGGTCAGGGAGAGAATTCCAAACGTTTGGTGCAACAAAACTAAACGCCCTCTCACCCGAAGATTTCAAGGACCGCTTAGGAACTTTAAGAAGTTTCTGGGAAGAAGAACGAAGAGTACGAGAGCTTTGGTAGGTGCAGAGAGAAGAAGAGAGGTACTGAGGAAGAGTTTTGTCAAAGTGACGAAAAGCGAGAGTAGCCATCTTGAACTGCCAGCGGAATTTGACAGGAAGCCAGTGGAGCTCAGCCAAAAGAGGTGTGATGTGATCACGCTTTCTTTTGCCAAGCACAAGCCGAGCAGCACTGTTCTGCACTCTCTGTAAGCGCGAAATCTGTTCTGCTGGAAGCCCAGCATACATCGAATTACAGTAGTCCAATCTGGACAACACGAAGGCAGAAATCAGTCTAACAGCAGCATCTCTGGACAGGAAGGGTCTGATGGAGGCGATACGCCTTAGCTCTAAGAAAGATGCACGACAAACACTAGATATTTGCTCATGCATCGACATGGTTTGATCGAGGGAGACACCGAGGTACTTAACAGTCTTCCGAAATGGCAATTCGGATCCAACAATATTGATGGAATCTGTTTTAACTTTCTTCAGGGAAGAGGAGGTGCCAACAGGCATCACCTCGGTCTTTTCACTGTTCAGTTTCAGCTTGTTACTGGTCATCCACCCCTGAACACTGCTGACACACTCAGAAACCTCTGATTTAACCGACTGAAACTCATCAGGAGTGCCACTCCTGGACAGCTCTGTATCATCTGCATATTTGTGAAAGTTACATTTGTGTTCAGATATAACATCAGATAAGGGCTGAGAATAAAGTGTAAAAAGAACTGGCCCCAGCACAGACCCCTGGGGTACACCATACAGCAGAGGAGAGAGAGAGGATTTAACACCGCCAACCATAACGGCTTGGTTTCTTTCCTTAATGTAGTTTTCGAACCAGCTGAGAACCACCCCATCAATACCAAATGTGACTCTAAGCCTCTCAATGAGAATGGAGTGGTCAAGCGTATCAAAGGCGGCGCTCAAATCCAGCAGGGTTACAAGTGAAACAAGTTTATCGTCAGATTTACATAGCAAGCAATCTAGAACGCTCAAAACAGCAGTCTCGGTACTGTGATGCTTCTTATATGCTGACTGACAAACCTCGAGCAAGCCATTATCTGATAGGTGGGTCTGAAGCTGTCTCAACACAACTCGCTCAAGAATCTTTGACAGGAATGGGAGGTTGGAGACTGGTCTAAAATTCTTCAACTCATTAGGGTCAAGCCCTGTTTTTTTCAACAAAGGGGTGACCACTGCTTGTTTGAATTGTGGAGGCACTGTACCTGATGAGAGGGATTTGTTAACAATGTCTGTAACTAGGGGGATCACATGAGAAGAACATTGTTTCAGGAGAGAAGTGGGGATGGGGTCAAGTACACAACTTTTACTGGGGGACTTGGCTATCAAGTCAGCAATCAGTTTTTCATCAACAGGTTCAAAAGAAGAAAAAGTTGGACCACAGTATTTATCAAATTGAGGAGGGTGGCATGACTCTGAGTCAAGACTGTCACGAATGCGCTTAATCTTATCGTCAAATAAATCACTGAATCGTTGTGGGACTTCAGAAGAAGGGATGTTTGCAGGCAAAGTGAGTGTCTTTTGTTTACCAAGGAGTTCGCCTGACACAGAAAACAACTGTTTAGAGGAACTACAAGAGTTAATTTTGTCACGATAATGAGACTCTCTGGCGTCCTGAAGGCAGTTTCCTGCCTCACATCTCTTTGCTGCATCTCTTTTATAACGCTCCTCCAATGCCTCTTTCTTTTTTTCTTTTCTTTTTTTATAAACGTTTTTTTGTTTGTTGTTGGGTTGTTTTCTTCATTTTCCCCCCTCTTACTATTCTTTTTCTGTGCTTGTAGTGAATGATTTATTCACTGCTTAATTTATGTACTGCTCATCTGTCTGTCTTTATCAAGTTAAAAAAAAAGAATGGATGTATGCTAAATTGTAAATTGCATTTATAATGTTTGCTTATGTTTGATTCATTCATTCATTCATTCATTAAAAAAAGTTTGAAAAAAAGAAGAAAAAGAATTACAGTTTGGAATATCAGTTGCCCTGTACACACATCAAAAAAACTGGTCCACGTGACTACGGACACGTGAAGCACGGAGCGAGCGCCCACTGACCTGGCTCTGCGGCAGAAGGAGGATGTCAGTGAAGAAGGCAGGAGCCACAGTGAAGGCGAAGAAGGTGAGCCAGTCCCCAGCGATCTGCAGCAGAGCCACGGCGTACAGAGGACCACTACGGAACATGGCCTTCAAGGGAATCTGACCACAAAATGGACCCGTCACCACAACAGGAGTCGCTGTTGGCAATTTTAGGTGGAAGGGGGTCAAATCATTCATTTTCAGACTTTGACTTATTGCTAATTAATAAAATGATATGTCTTCCTCTACCTCACACAGACGTATGAAATTGTTATTAAAAAAAATAAAAAAAATTGTTATGAGGACAAGAAGGAAAGTGGCCCTTCGTTTGCCCCATTGTTCCTATTGCAATCGTATGACCCCCCCCCCGCCCTCTTTTTGCTTTAAGGAATTGCTTATGGTGCTTTTGCTGGTAGCATTGTGTTTAAATCATATGCTAATATTCTTGTTTGGAAATGTGCAGTGCTTATGCATAGTATTTGTGTGTGTGTGCGTGTGTGTGTGTGTGTGTGTGTGTGTGTGTGTGTGTGTGTGTGTGTGTGCGTGCGTGCGTGCGTGCGTGTGCGTGCGTGTGTGTGTGTGTGTGTGTGTGTGTGTGTGTGTGTGTGTGAGCTTCTTTCACAAGCAACATTTTCTAACTTTTTGTACGCATTTATTTCTTTAGAGTTAACACTTACTCGGTATCTTTCTCTCAACTTTGCCATGAATATTGCCTTACTCCCTTGATATCTTTCAGTCTTCCTTTTATATCTGAATTTCAACTCAGTCTTCTCTTTCTATTTTGAACTCTTACTTTTTGCTTGCTGTCTGTCAGTCTTTGTTTTTACATCGAAAACGTATGTAACCATGCGAAACGTCTGGTTATTGACTTTCATTAAAGGACCACATACTACCTGAACGCCTTGTGCCTTTTATGTCTACAAAAATACACCTTTCCGCCTTGAAAGCATTGGGGATTTTTTGGTTTGTTTTTAAACATCTGTTTGATTTCTCATGTCGACGATTCTTTGAGCTTACGATTTCAAATCAGTATAACTTTGCAACACATAGTACGGTTTCCAACATGCTTGGTTTGTTGGAAAGCCCTTTCAGTGGTGCGAAATAATGATTTGTTAGTAACTTGACAAAAATGAACCTTGGTACATTACTATTCATTTTGTGGTGACGAATCACTTAATATCAGTGGGAGAAAACTCAATGGAGTGTTGAGTCTGTCTGTCATTCTGTCCCTCTGTCTGCCTGTCTGCCTGTCTGTCTGTTCGTCTGTCCCTCTGTCTGCCTGTCTGTCTGCCAGTCTTTCTGTGTAGTGTGACAACCTTTCCGTGGAAGGTGTTTCCCGCTCTACACTGTAGGATGAAGTCTCTCTCCTCTGGTTTGACCCATCGGGACACAGAGGGATCCTCGTCCATGAACACCCACCACACCACAGAGAACGTTAAACACAGACCACCTGAAACACAGAGAACGTTAAACACAGACCACCTGAAACACAGAGAACGTTAAACACAGACCACCTGAAAAGACAGAGCACGTTAAACACAGACCTCCTGAAAACAGAGAACGTTAAACACAGACCTGAACATACAGAGAACGTTAAACACAGACCACCTGAAACACAGAGAACGTTAAACACAGACCACCTGAAACACAGAGAACGTTAAACACAGACCACCTGAAAACAGAGAACGTTAAACACAGACCTGAAAACAGAGAACGTTAAACACAGACCACCTGAAACACAGAGAACGTTAAACACAGACCACCTGAAACACAGAGAACGTTAAACACAGACCACCTGAAACACAGAGAACGTTAAACACAGACCACATGAAACACAGAGAACGTTAAACACAGACCACATGAAACACAGAGAACGTTAAACACAGACCACCTGAAGCACAGAGAACGTTAAACACAGACCACCTGAAACACATAGAACGTTAAACACAGACCACCTGAAACACAGAGAACGTTAAACACAGACCACCTGAAACACATAGAACGTTAAACACAGACCACATGAAACACATAGAACGTTAAACACAGACCACCTGAAACACATAGAACGCTAAACACAGACCACCTGAAACACAGAGAACGTTAAACACAGACCACCTGAAACACAGAGAACGTTAAACACAGACCACATGAAACACATAGAACGTTAAACACAGACCACATGAAACACATAGAACGTTAAACACAGACCACCTGAAATACAGAGAACGTTAAACACAGACCACCTGAAACACATAGAACGTTAAACACAGACCACCTAAAACACAGAGAACGTTAAACACAGACCTCCTGAAACACAGAGAACGTTAAACACAGATCACCTGAAATACAGAGAACGCTAAACACAGACCTCCTGAAACCCATAGACGACACAGAGAGAGAGAGAGAGAGAGAGAGAGAGAGAGAGAGAGAGAGAGAGAGAGAGAGAGAGAGAGAGAGAGAGAGAGAGAGAGAGAGAGAGAGAGAGAGAGAATTGACAATTTTGACAATTTGATATTTATTGTCAAAGAAATATTACTGGGGGCACAAAGTTACGTAACCAGACTGAAGACTGAAAAAAATATGATTTTAGAAGGATTAATATTTTAGGCAATTCCTAGTCCTTCGAGATACGTAGGCATACAAACTGTTATTGCAAGGCGTCGAAGGCCAAAGGGAGCAAAGTTTGAACAAAACAAAATAACCAAACATCTAACCAACTAGATACGCACAGAGAGATACATCTTCAAGTTGGACAGAAATTGGAAAGGAAGGAAACAAAGGACAGACAAGCTACAAGAACATGCAAGTTGTTGAACACATTTAAAAAACACAAAGATCGTACACATAGGAACATTCATTAACATTTGAATACAAGACAAGAAATGAGCACAAATTTAAAGGAAATAGGGAAAAATAAGAAGAAAGAGAGAGACATTTGACACTTGATAATTCTAATGCTCAAGACTTTTGTCCATAGCATGGAGTGATTTCCCTGATTAGTGTTGTAAGCAAAATATTCATATTCATCCTCCTCAATAAACGGTTGTCCTTATGGATAGATGAAAACCAGAACATTGTAGAGGAGCAAGCAGGATTCGCTCCGGGTACTCAACCGTGGATCACATGTTCACGTTAGTTAGCATTCATCGACTACCGCAAGGCATTCGATACAGTTACCATAAATTGTTTATGGGCCTTTCTACAGTCAAAAGGGTTATCCTATAAGGTTTATATTTTTTTAATTATTATTTTTCACGTTAACACGTAAAGACGTCCCTTGTTGTCAAGCTTACTGCATGCGACGATGTTTTGTCTGGGTGTTTTTTTTTTCAAAAGCTGTACTTGTTTCCCCATCTTTCTGTATTTGCTTCATTTTCTTCTTCTTCTTCTTCTTCTTCTTCTTCTTCTTCTTCTTCTTCTTCTTCTTCTTCTTCTTCTTTTACTTATTTATTTGAGTGTTTTCTTTCTCTGTCTTCCTTTCTTTATGACGATTTGAGTAAAATCATTCAATACGCCTTGTATGTTTGTTTAATCCTTTCAGCTGTTTGTTAATAATGTCAGTTTCTACTTTAACCCTTGTGTTCTTGTTTATTTCGCTTGACGATCTTAGAAACTGATTTAGCTTGTTTAAATTTATTCATGTTAAGCATGACAGTAGTTGTGTGTTGTATTTACCAGCTGCCTTAATTATGTACATTACAATGGTAAAAGTAGGCACATCATAAGCTTCAAACTTGTTGATGCCGTTATCCATATTTGTATAAATTAGTGTGTGTTGTTGGTGGATACAAACCTATTTAAGCCAAAAGGATTATCCAAAAAGATACTAAAAATAACTAAAAGTATGTATGGGAAGTTCTCTGTTGCGTATGGTCAGGAGGAAATTACACAGACTTTTTTCGAATGCCCCACAGGTGTTAAACAATGCTGTATTTTGAGCCCCGAAATATATTTTTTTATTGAACGTTTTTTTCACATTATTTCACAAGGAAAAAAAAGCAAATAAAAGGCAAAAATCAAATAAATACGCAAAGAAGACAAACAAACAGACCAAGACGACAAACACATTTACACACAACTATGCCGTGGAAGTCATTCAAACATGTTATCACAAAATCTTGAGATAACAGTTTATCTAATCACTATGTGGAGTAAATAAAACAAAGAGCTCAGCATTGCAAATTGTGAGTTCCAAGCTTTGGACAACAGGTATTAATCATCATATTCAAAATGTTTTGAAATTACATGATCTTATATCCAACAATATCAGTAACAACAAACAAAAACATTACACCCAGAGCCTGTTATAACTCCATCTTATTTCTCTCTAAGAGGCATCATTGCAAATTGTACTTTGTTTTCCATTATTCCAGGAGCCTGATTTCATAGTCAACATAGACATATTAGTTACCTAAGCTTATATGCATAAACCGAAAGTACATAATTATATATAAGGCTAATCATTACTAGGTATGTTATTGGTAAAAACAATGATAATATCAATTTATATCATTGGATAGTGCAGCAAAATCATTATACAATATTTTTGTTTCGTGAGGTATATTCTTCTATTTTGTATCTGTATTTCAGTGTTTTTTAAAGTAGATTTTTAACACATATATATCAATGTTTAGCTTACAGTGGTATATGTATTCTTTTGCCAACAGCAACATAAAATAAAAGATATGATCGATTTGTATATTTTTGTCAAATCCAACAATTGCAAGTGCTTCTGAAATACGTAGATTAAATACATTTTGGCATTTATCATTCAATGCATCAGACAATTGAGACCAAAAACGTTGAATAATGTGACATTTACAAAACATATGGTGGATGACAGCTTTTTTTTTTTTTTTTGTATTCCTTTTTTTTGGCATTTTACAAGTCAAATAGTCACAACACGTAACAAAACATTAACGCACGCACACACACTTACACACACACACACACACACACACACACACACACACACACACACACACACACACACACACACACACACACACACACACATATTTATTATACCTGTGGTCATATCAACAACAATTCAAATTTTACGTCACTTTCAACCAGAAAGTACAGTCGTACATTCGAATTAACGCAAAAGAGATACATATGGATGCCATCGTATGAAAAAAACTTCTTGTGACATTTCAAAACCAAAAATACATTTTTCAATTTCATATCTCTTTTTTTAAATATGGGATAAATTGTTCACACTGTGGGAGTTTTCCTTCACATCTGCATTTATATATAAAAAAAATTGCCAACAGCAAAATAAGGTCAAACGTACTATCAGATTTGAAGCGATCACCGCATCCAAATAACACTATGCTTTCTGTTAGAAATAAGTTTACATGTTCACATTTCAAATTCACCGACAGACAAAGTGAGTTATAGGTTTGTGGCTTGAGCCAAACAAAAATAGAAACAAAGAAGTGGATAACTCACACACAAAAAAACCAACACGTGAGTGAAGATGAGCTACTCACAAAGGCTAGGTCGCTGTGGGATTCGTCTACGCGTGAAGCGTTGTTGTTGTTGCTGTTGTTGCTGTTGTGGTGGTGGTGGTGGCCTGAAGACCCTGTTCTTATCATGCAGACCATAGCAGCCCCCAGGCCGGTCTGGGACTGGCAAGACAGACAGTAGGAGACCATGGCTAGTACACAGATCAGCAGCCTGAAGGACGGGAACAGGCGGAACTGCTGCTGCTCATCATGATGATGATGATGGGGGTTCTTCTTTTCCTGTCCTGAAGTACACACAGAAGATATTGTGTCTTCGGTTCGATACTACAGTGGAACCTCCCTTATAAGACCTTCCAAAAATCATCCAAAATGAGGTCTTAAAAGGGAGGGGTCTTATAAGGGAGGTACTTGTAATACTTACAAAGAAGGGCAATGTCTCAGAGAAGTAGGTCTTCTGTGGGAGGGCGTCTTATAAGGAAGGTTCCACTGTAGTACTAGCTTGAAGTTTGGTAGAACTGTAGAGAATTTCGAGATGCGTCGTTGTTGACTTCCAACAGATGTCGACTTCAAATTAATAAAACAAAACAAAACGAAACAGCAATCAAAAATATACCACCCTTGTTTTACAAATGTATCGAATTACAGATGTGGGAAGATCACACACACACACACGCACGCATACACACATACACACGCGCGCGCGCACGCACGCACACACGCACGTATGGACGCACGCACACGCACGCACACACACGCACACACACACACACGCACACGCACACGCGCGCGCGCGCACACACACACACACACACACACACACACACACACACACACACACACACACACTTGCCTTAAATCACTATTGACGTGAACAGACGTTAAATTAAACATTCATTCTTTCATTCGTACTGCTTTGTTGTATTTAAGTTTTAAATGGAAAAGCAATAGACCCAAAACGTATGTAGTCGTGTGAAGTTAGTTTTGAAGATGTTCACAGGATTAGTGTTGACACAAAGAGAGAGAGAGAGAGAGAGAGAGAGAGAGAGAGAGAGAGAGAGAGAGAGAGAGAGAGAGAGAGAGAGAGAGAGAGAGAGAGAGAGAGAGATAATTGAATTGAATTGAATTGAATCAGTTTTATTGATAGAGGGTAATAGAATACGCAAATAGTACATGATGTTTTACATCCAGCCCTCTTTAAAAATAAAAAAGAAGGGACAAACACACCAATATAAAGAGCATGCAAATCAGTCATACACAGTAACATAATACAATCAAACCTAATCTTATATGCACATCGCATGTTGTAGCGGACGAACATTTAAAAATAAAAGAAGATGATGCAGCTAACAAACATAAAATAGTAACAGTCATACACACAATCATTCCCTATGCATACGTTTATAATTTATATTGTAAAAATGGAGTTAGCAGCATTGGATTTAGTCTGACACAACTGCGAACGTCATGTACAGTAACAAAGGGATGGATAGGGGGTGGGATGGATGGAGGGACAGAGAGAGAGAGAGAGAGAGAGAGAGAGAGAGAGAGAGAGAGAGAGAGAGAGAGAGAGAGAGAGAGAGAGAGATAATACGAAAATGAATGTTTTATTGAGTGTAAAAATGATAAGCTACAATAGATTCTTTGCACCTGGCCCTCTCACTCGCACACTCACACCATGCATCAGGCAAACAAAGAAAAATTGACATAAAAACAATCAAGTCAAGAAAATGAAACTAAAATTGGCACATGAAATAATTGACAGAGAATCAAATTGGGGAAAAAAGCAAACATGGATAATAATGAGCAATGCTGAACTTGAATTGGTGGTTTGAATTGATTACGAAAAAAAGAAGTCAATTCTGAGACAAATGACCATTTTTTTCAGAATAATAGCACTTTTAAGGGGGGGGGGGGGGGGGGGGGGGGGGGGGGAATATAAGATTTATAACTTATTTTGTTTTTATTAGAGACAGAAAGAGAGAGAGACAGGGTGAAAGAGAGAAACACACAGCGACAGAGAGAGAGAGAGAGAGAGAGAGAGAGAGAGAGAGAGAGAGAGAGAGAGAGAGAGAGAGAGAGAGAGAGAGAGAGAGAGAGAGAGAGAGAGAAAGAATGAATGAATGAATAAGTTTTCTTTATTGAGGATAATAGATTAAGCAACATTGCTTTTTTTCGTCCAGTCCTCATGCAAAAAAAAAAGAAAATGAAGAAAAGAAACCAAACATAAATACAAAGAACAACCAAAAGAATTAAACTAAACAATTGTCTGCCCCATCCTTCTTTTAGGCACACACACACACACACACACACACACACACACACACACACACAGAGAGAGAGAGAGAGAGAGAGAGAGAGAGAGAGAGAGAGAGAGAGAGAGAGAGAGAGAGAGGGGGGGGGAAGGAGAATCATACATTCATACATATATACAGAGAGACATGAAAGATTTACAAGAATCTTGACATAAGTTGATGTTTGTAGTAAAACTTATTGACATAACTGATGAACAAGATTGTCCATTATGTACTTGTGATAAGATTTGCGAAAGGAAGATACGCTAGTTTTATTTTTTTAAATTATCAGGGATGTCGTTCCGCAGTTTACCACCTGAGTATGTAAGGGATGCTTTATATAGATCTGTTCTGGGGCGGGGCATTATTAATTTGGTTTTGCTTCGAATTGCATGGACTTTAAATTTAGTAATAAGATATTTTGGTACTAACTTATTTATGATCTTGTACATAAGGGTACCTTTGTTTAGTAGACATTTCAAATCAAATGGTAGAATGTTGAGTTCTTTATAGTCATTGGTTTCAAGGGATGACGATTTAAGGAGTATGAGTTTAAGAGAACGTTTATATAATCTTTCAACGTGTTTGAGTGTGTTTTTACAAGCTGAATCCCAACATGTTGATGCATAATCAATGTCAGGCTGAATATAGGCATGGAAAAAAAGTTTACGGGTATGTTGATCCAAAACGTGCTTTATTCTATTGAGCTGAAATACTTTTTTTGAAATTTTCTTGGACAGTATTTCCATGTGTTTTGACCATGATAAGTTGTTGTCAATGTATAGGCCGAGTAATTTGTGTGAAGTAACTTCTTCTAGAGACTTTTCATAGATAGTTGGTGTACTTAATTGATTTTTAAAGTTTTGCCTCTTTTGTCGTGTTGTGATTAATATGAATTTAGATTTTGTGGATGCAATGCCATATGATTCTCCTCTGTCCAGTCAACTAGATTATTAATGTCACTCTGCAATTCAGAACAGATTGAATCAGCATTATAACCGGGTTTTTTTTTATGGATTGTGGTGTCGTCTGCAAAAAGTTCATACGATGAAGTAAGATGAAGGGGGAGGTCATTTATATAAATGGTGAAGAGTATAGGTCCTAAGACAGAGCCTTGGGGAACTCCATAATTGACTGATTGAAATGAACATGTAATAATATCTTTGGAGACGGTTTGTCGTCTGTCAGATAGAAAGGACGAAACGAGGGCGATAGAATCTTGGGTTAAACCATACAATGATAGGTTTTTTTAATGGAAGGGCATGGTCAATAACATCAGCGGCTGTAGCAAAGTCAACGAAAATAGCACCTGTGAGAAGGTCATTGCTAATATTGGAATGCCACTGTTCGATTGAGTACTGTGAGTACTGTTTGGCATACATTATGTTTCTCTAAAGCCACTTTGGTTACAATGGAAAAGATCATGTGTAGTAAAGTATGTCTGAATATTACGCCTTAAGTGTTTTTCTAGAGGTTTGGAGAGGTTAGACAAGATACATATAGGTCGGTAGTTTGACGGATCTCGGGGGTCACCATATTTATATAGTGGTATTACCTTGGCGTCTTTAAATAATTGGGGATAACAGCCTTTCTCAATGCAAAGGTTATAAATATAGGTAAGACAGTCAGTGATAATAGGCGCAGATAATGTTAAGATATAATTATCAATATGATCTAATTCGCAACATTTAGAATGCTTGAGTTGAAGTAAATCTTGGTACACCTCAAGCACAGCCATATAATGGAAACTGAGTTTAGGACCTCATTTTTTGGAGTCACGGTACTCCTTCAGTAACAATAGATCGCTAGAACTAGTTCGGTCGGCTAGTATCGTTTTATCAGCTATGGTACATAAATGATTGTTGAGTTCTTCTACAGATAGATCGTTTGCCAAGGGCGCACTATGTGTTGAAGATTTACAGGATAATTGGTTAATTGCTTTCCAGATGTATTTTGAGTCTTTTTTAGATTGAATCAGATCACCAAAATACTTTTTCTTTGCAACTCGCTTCATATTTGTTATTTTGTTTCGCTGCTTTTTAAAAGCCACGTCCTTACCAGTTTTTTGTACTAAGCTTTCACGAGTCATGATTTCTGCATTTATATTATCGTTTAACCATGGTGGTTTACCTTCAGGCTTGACACGTTTAGTTATACAAGGGGCGTGTTTATCATATAATGGGATGCAAGTATTATGCCACTTTTCAAGCGCTGTATTGGGGTCAGTGTACTGAAACACAGTGGAAAAGTCGGTCGTACATAAATCGTATAAGAAATGCTCAGGGTTAAAGGATTTATAGCTACGAAATGATGCACATCTATGAGAGCATTTAGGGATTTTGACGCCTTTTTTTACCATGTTAAACATTATAGGTAAGTGATCGCTTAATCCGAAGACAAGAACAGACGTTTCAACAATGTGCTTTGTATTAGTGACGTATATATGATCAATGAGTGTTTGAGTCTGTAGTGTTATTCTGGTGGAATCATTAAGTAGCAGTGATAGATTGTAAGATTCATAGATATGTTTCCAGTTATCATGGGGTTTGAGTAAATCAAAGCTTAAATCACCAAGCAATATGACATCAGCATAGGATAAGGAAACATTGTCCATCATAGATGAAAAATGATTAAACCACTCCACTCGTTCATCGGGGTTTCTATATAAAAATCCCACAATAATTGGTGTGTGACCCTTTATGCGAATTTCAATCCAGATACCTTCTATGTTGTACCTATCGAAATCATGTTCACTGATTGGTGGATGTATGCACCCATGCCTGTGTGTAGCGTACTTGAAACATCTTTTCTAATAACGTTATAACCAGGCACAGAAATTAGATTGTCAGACACAACATCAGATAACGTAGACTCGGCAAAAGCGAAACATTGAAAACAAGTATTAGAGTTTGACAAGACAGAAGGCACATCAGACATTTTGTTTAAAAGTTGACATGCATTTAAATATATTTAGAGAGAGAGAGAGAGAGAGAGAGAGAGAGAGAGAGAGAGAGAGAGAGAGAGAGAGAGAGAGAGAGAGAGAGAGAGAGAGAGAGAGAGAGAGAGAGAGAGAGAGAGAGAGAAAACAGAGAGACAGAGACAGAGACAGAGACAAAGACCGACCTCGGGTCAAAGGCATTCCTTCGGGCAATGCGGAATTTGCCATTGCTATTCTGGAGACAAAGAAAGACACAAACGACATTTATGTTCAAATCTCTCTTTACAAAATGAATGTGGTCATTTGCGAACATGTACATAATGCACAGTTGATTTCCTTCAAGGAATGGTGGTAAAAAAAACATAGATCAAGATACCAAGTTAACATATAACTGGTTTTTGGTTTTAATGTTCGTTTCAAAGACATAGGGACAAAAAGGTTTTAAACAATTTTCCTATATAATATATATATTGATTCAGTTTTAAATATTTCTTATGTATGTACTTATATATTGATCTGTGTGGATGTGCTTTTGTATTTTACTTATTTATTTTAAAATCATGTTCATCTTATATTAGTCATATGCTCATTTTTAATGTGTGTGTGTGTGTGTGTGTGTGTGTGTGTGTGTGTGTGTGTGTGCGTGCGTGTGCGTGTGCGTGTGTGCGTGCGTGCGTGCGTGCGTGCGTGCGTGCGTGTGTGTGCGTGTGTGTGTGTGTGTGTGCGTGTGTGTGTGTGTGTGTGTGTGTGTGTGTGTGTGTGTGTGTGTGTGTGTGTGTGTGTGTGCATGTGTGTGTGAAGGGGGTAGTGTGGGTTGTGTGTGCGACTTCAGTATGCAGGGGGGAAAGTGGTTAATTATTTCATAGATTTTGTTCTGATATTTTGTATTTAATTGAGTTAGTATTTAGCTTTTCTGCTGTGTTTTATGCTAATAAAATGCATTGGTGACTGTGATTGCTTTTAGTCTAACTAATGTTTCAGTCTGTTATCTGTTATTAGGCATGCGTACAGATACTTTTATTCATTTTAGCTCATTGTATTATTGCGGAAGAGGATGGGTATGGAGAGATGATGGGAGAGGGTGAGGGAGAGACGGGGTCAGGGGATGGAGAGAGAAGAGTAGAGACGAGTAGAGGGGAGGGAGGAGGTAGGGGCAGGGGAATGGAGAGAGGGGGAGAGAGAGTCATATAGATAGGAAAGTAAGTGTCAGACTGACCATTCTGAGAAAATTACACATTTAAAATCTTTAAAGCGCTATATGAATGTACAAGGTCATGAGCAACTAAAACCCAGCAATGTTTACAAGTTGTGTGAACAACTAAAACCCAGCAATGTTTACAAGTTGTGTGAACAACTAAAACCCAGCAATGTTTACAAGTTGTGTGAGCAGCTAAAACCCAGCAATGCTTACAAGTTGTGTGAACATCCATCACAAATCGAAACTCGACATGCTAGCCGATAGGACATAGATTTGAGCCTCGATTTGAGTCGTAATGCAGAATTCTAGTTCGAAAAAAATACGCGACCTTGAAATTCACTGAGTTCAATTTAGAGAGTTGAATTAGAAAGGTCAGCGTAACTCGGGCAGAACGAGTGCGGGCAAATTAGTAGTTCTTCTTCTTCTTCTTCTTCTTCTTCTTCTTCTTCTTCTTCTTCTCTTTGGGGCCCACGATCATTAAATTGATCATTCTAGTTTTGCATAGAGAAAAAACACTCGTGGCAAATGCCCTATTTAGAGAGTTGAATTAGAAAGGTCAGCGTAACTCGGGCAGAACGAGTGCGGGCAAATTAGTAGTCTACTATAGAGAAGGAACACTCGTGGCAAATGCCCTATTTGGATTGAGGTCAGTGGATCAGGGTGACCAGTCATGATGAACATTTTTTCTTTCTGATATGATATGGCGCGTTACTTTTCGTCCGTGAAAACGAACCCAACACCATGCCATCTCATCTGGGGGGATGAACTTTAGATCTGATGATGATATTCAGGTAGCGTGCAGCGTTCGCAATGCCCCTCTGGAAGACTGTCAGGTCTGTACGTCCTCCAGTCCAAATGCCGCCCCAGACCCTCAGACTGCCACCTCCATGACGGTCATGCTCAGCAGCAGCACCGGCTGCAGATCTTGTCAACTCATTCGCATCGCAACGATTTTGAATTATTCAAAACAACTCACAAATCACTCCAGCCATGCACACAAACAAAACATACATAAACAAAAAGGAGAAATGAAAGAAGATTACTGGTTTTTACTTCAGGTTTAGACATAGGGAAATGGTAGATCAGACGTTTATATATATAAACTTTATAGTGACTCTTTCTGGCAGAAGGAGACAGGCATGGTCAAAGGGCAGTAGTCCGAAATATTAGCCGAATAAATGTACACCACAGCCTTCCCACTTGTTGTTTTTTCTATTGTTTCGAATGCTATATATATACTTTATATAGAAACACTCTCTACACCGATTAGTTCTCCCACAACGAACCACTACAAAAGCAAAGTCAGGGGCAAAATTGTGGTCTAAGGGAGCGAAGCGAGTTTAGAAGTGACCAAGGTCACAGATTTACTTCCCTTGAAGCAAATGCATAACATTGACAGCTATCTATTAATTCCGGACGTATATATGGCCGGAACGACTTGAATGAGGTAAGCGGTTTCCAGACTTGATGACCTCCATTATTAGAATGCAAACGCATTATAGCACAATAAGGGCAAGCCCGGTGTGTGTTCATAGGGCTGACTAAAGTCAACGTTGCATTGTTGCTTGACTTTTTGTGTGGGGAGTATCTATATTATATTGCGCGAAGGATCCGAGGAGCGACCCCTTAAAATTCGAGTACCGCGTAAATGTCGGACTTTCGCTCGCGATGCGGGTCAAGATACGCGCTATGTCGGATTAAAAATGTTGCTTTTGAAAGTTGATTTTGAAGGCAAAATGTTTCTCACGTCTCAATTGGCATTATTTTGAAGCTGTGTCTCTGGTCCGACTGACTGCTTTCCCTTCTTCCTCTTATAATGAATTTTTTATATCGACTTTCAACGAAGCCTTAATAGCTCGATAGGTAGAACGCAACGTCGGAAATCCGTAGGTCGCGGGTTCGAGTCTGCCCTTCTCCACAATTTGTACTTTTTATTTTTTTTGGGGGTGGGGGGGGGGGTGGGGGGGCTTTTCATCATTTTTTTTAAAGGAGAGGGGAGTGGGCGGAAGGGAGGGGGCACCACCACATATTTGCTTTGTCTCTTTTCTTCATTTTGTTTAAAGAGGATCGGGGGGGGGGGGGGGGGGGGGTAGAGAAGGGGGGGGGGGGGGCGCAGCCCAGGGAGGGGGAAAGCTGGGATGGGTGGAGGGGGGGGGAGGAAAACGGGGAGGGGGAAAGCAGGATAGGGGAAACCCCAAGCGAAGCTAGGAAGGAGAAGAGGGAGGCGAGTAGGGCTTTTGTACAAATAGTTCCTCTACCTTCTGGAAGTTTTGTGTTTGGTCTAACCATATTTGTTTTGAAAGGTGCATAACGGATAATAACGCATCTGCGCTCATGAATTGACAGGAAACCGAGCAAGCAATGATGAAGTGTGTGCTGTCTACTACAGTGTGTGTGTGTGTGTGTGTGTGTGTGTGTGTGTGTGTGTGTGTGTGTGTGTGTGTGTGTGTGTGTGTGTGTGTGTAGCATACTATAAAGTAAAATAAATGATCCTCCCACTTTTCACAACATTTAGGCCCCTACTTTTCTCAAAGTAACAAAACCCAAGTCTGTGCGGAGATTACAGTTGCTGTCATGACGTCCCGAGCGGAGCACGGGTTTTGCTATTTTCAATAATGTACATCTAACCAGTTCTTCTTCTTCTTCTTCGATCGCTCAGACAGGTTCCTATCAATTATGAACGCAGATGCTTCATGCTGCCGTGCGGAGCACGGGTTTATAAATATATAGCGTTCCCTGTGTTTTGTTATGACTTTTTCAACGCCAGTCATTTTTCAGCCGACACTTTCGATTAAACTTACCTGCATAGAGAAAGGATTCCATCTGCATTATTGGGGATTCCTATGCAACACGCATAAAATAAGGCATGTCCTTACCTCCCAAAATTAAGAACATAAGGCCATAAGACCTTCATGTGATGCCTTTCAGTGACATGGGTGTTAAATCATTGTGGTGCCAAGAGGCGACTGTGGCATTGAAAGGGTTTTGGCCGTGTACAGTAAGTAAAATAAAGAACGAAACAAATAATAAGCGCAAGTGTCCGTACTTGCCCTAATCCGTATTTTGTTTTCCTCTTTCGTTTACTTATTTATGGGCTTCCGTTCGTATCTTCCGCGTCTAATGTGTCCCTGTCCCTAAATATACACTGACTCACCACGATTAATTAAGTCCCTTGTTTTTTTTCTGGGTAGCTGTGACCCATATGCAAATGCCCTCAACTTAAATTGAGGCTGTTCTTTAAAATGATGTTTCGTTTTCAATTTGGGGGCATTTGTATGGGAGTCAAACCTGGTCAAAACAAGATTTCTTACCAGCTATAAGAGGGAAAACACGTGATAGATCAAATTAGGTCAATGTATACATAATCGAATTCACCTGACTTCTTTTTTCATCCATGTGTTGTTATTCAAGAAACTAGATTACCGTTGCGCTTTGTGCATACATGAAACACATTTAATTCCCCTGAGGTCCTTTCATTTCTGCATAAACAAAACTGGGTGATTGTCTGATTAACTAACGTGCTAACGTTCCTGTATCAATCGACTTCTGCTGATCACAAGCCAACGCCCCAATGGCTGGGAGCTATCATTGCTAGGTTTTGAATTTATATCCGAGTGTATTATAATTTGTTATGATCTCTATGTCACGAATGGAAGCTAAATGATATTTCTTTATGATTGGCACGCATGGAAAGGTTATGTTCATACACGCGCGCACGAGACAAAGAGAGAGAGAGAGGGAGAGAGAGAGAGAGAGAGAGAGAGAGAGAGAGAGAGAGAGAGAGAGAGAGAGAGAGAGAGAGAGAGAGAGAGAGAGAGAGAGAGAGAGAGAGAGACGCTTCGGAATCGTTTTTTATTGACATTGACAAGTACAGTCCTTATGTCAAGGGGGATTACCATATTTGCAGCGTCAGGAATTCATGCAAAAAACGAAAAAGAGTAAATGTATTATGAATAAATGCAAATTGAGTCAACGTTGGACACAATATAACAACATATAATACAATATATTCTATAAAGAAAGACCAATAACATTTACAGTGATAACAATTGTCGTCGTAATATACGAATACATGTACAAGTCTAAGAAGAAGAAAGAAAAAGTCAAACGAAAAACTGATCACCAAACTTATACACGTTATGTATATAAAGAACTAGAGCGTTGTACTATTCGGAAATTGTAATCAACATTTTCGTTTCTCTGATGTCATAAGCTTCAGCTATGTACTTAGCGAACAATCGAACAATAATTTCATCATTAGAAGATAATACTTCAAACAAAGTGTAAGATCTTGCTGGCATCATAGTAAACAATTTTGATTTCTTCCTCTTATCCTCATATGCTTTACAATGAAAAATGAAATGAACTTCATCTTCTTTGACATTACCTGAACATAAAATACAAACATTATCAACAGTAACTTCATTACTAAACCAATTTGTGTTCGCTCTGAAACCAAGAGTTCTACTTCTAAATCTGGCTAACATGCTTCTGTGCCATTTATTAGCGACAGACTTCAAAAACATTTCAGGCTGTAAAATACATTTAAAAGAGAAAAACCATGAATACCTTTCGTTGTCTTACATTTTATAATGTCAATTATGTGTGTAACAGGCTATCAAACGATCCTTAAATTATAAGATAAATGCCCTTTCATCCCCTACCTCAAAGAGAGCGAGAGAGAGAGAGAGAGAGAGAGAGAGAGAGAGAGAGAGAGAGAGAGAGAGAGAGAGAGAGAGAGAGAGAGAGAGAGAGAGAGAGAGAGAACAGTAACTGTTAAAAAACGCCCAATGCATCATTCTTCTAATTCCCATTATTATTTGTCTGACGACTTGTCGTGTAATGAAGCATTTTCTGGTCATCACGGGCTTCGCCGAGGACATACATTAACTGCTGACTAGTGTCGTTTCTTGTTGCTTCAGGTTGAATAATGTTTGTAGCTGAGGGGAGGCCATAGCCATTATGTTGTCCTTTACCACGGATGTTGATGTACGTTTTCGCTTTTGTCTGATCTGCCAGCGTGTCTATATTTCCGCCTATAGATACAACAACAACAACAACAAAAGTACTGAGTGATATCAAATGAAGAGGAGGTTTAGGATAATGCCTACATATTTTTCACTTCCAATTTTGGGGATATGTTGGACTATCTCTCTTGCAAGAACGAATTGTTTGGTTGGCGAAATCGAGAACGAGAACGTTGCTGTTCTGATCTGACAGCTTGTGTATATGTTCGCCTATAAACACAATAATAACAACAACACAAAATAATTGAGTGATATCCAATGAAGAGGAGGTTTAGGATAATGCCTATATATTTTTCACTTCCAATTTGGGGGATATTCTGGACTATCTCTCTGAACGAGAACGTCGCTTTTGTGTGATCTGCCAGCTTTTCTATATGGCCGTATATAAACAAAATAACAAACAAACAAACAAAAAGAACTGAGTAATATCAAAATAAAGAATATCTACCTATTTTTCACTTCCAATTTGGGGGATATTTTGGACTATCTCTCTTGCAAGAACGAATTGTTTAATTGGCGCTATCGAGAATGAGAACGTCGCTTTAGTCTGATCTGCCAGCTTTTCTATAATATGCCCGCCTATAAACAAACTAGCAACAACAACAACAACAACAACAAAAGAAGGCGCAGACATACTGCATACGACACGATCCGATTGTGACGATGTTTGTAAGTCATGATTCACGTGGAACACTTCCGTCTAAGAAAATAATTATATCGGTTTCGTTCAATCTACTCATACTGGTGTTGCGCTGCCTCCGGGCATTGCCTCCAGGATCGTTCCCACCATCTTTATATCTACTAATGTCCCATATGTGTCTGTTCCAGACCGGAGGACGTTAAACAGATTTTCATATTCCAGTTAGTCAACAAGCCAACCCGCACCACTGAACATACATCTACAATAATTGATCTTATATTAACACCATGTCCTGACTTGATCCAAGCCAAAGATGTATTACCTCCAATTTGTAGCGATCATTCATGCCCATATGTTGTTCTCAAACACCAAAATACACTTAGAACCAGTTACAAACGCACAATATTTAACTACTCCAAATTAGATGTCCAAAAACTGATAACAGAACTAACAAATGCTGCCTGGGAAGAAATATCATCAATTGAATCAATTGATGAAGTTGCTGAAAAATTGTCAGATCAACTAATGACTATAGCAAAAACCTGTATGCCAGTGAAAGAGGTTAAAATAGATGAGCGAGATGCTCCGTGGATCACGATAGAAATTTTAAAAAAATAATTAAAAAGAAAAACACAATCCACAAACTTGCAAAACTTTTACATTTTGACTGGACCTGGGCTCTGTTTCGTCGTGTCCGTAACGACCTTACAGATAAAATTAGAATAAGAAAAGTTGAGTATATATCGGATTTAGATAACCGTATTTCTTCCCCAAATCGTTTTGGCTCTAAGGATTGGTGGAAGCTTGTAAAAACATTCGTTTCAAATAAAAACATGCCACAAGATGAAATTCCTCCAATTCAAGATAATAACGCAACCTGTTACACTCCTAAGGAAAAGGCTAATGCATTTAATAAATATTTTTCTGCCCAATGCTCCATGGATAATACAGATGAAACATTTCCTAGACTTAACGAATTTCAAGGCTCCATAAACCAATTAGTTCTTACACCAGATGTAGTTCTTGATGTATTGAAAAATCTCGACCCTGGTAAAGCTGTGGGCCCTGACTTCATTCATAATAAAATACTAATAGCTGCTGCTGATGTTATTTGTGAGCCCCTGACACGCCTGTTTAATCGTTCGTTAACAGAAAGCACATTTCCATCTGTTTGGAAGGTGGCCCATGTCACTCCTATATTCAAAAAGGGAGATAAACAAAAGTGTGACAACTACCGTCCCATATCTGTATTGAGTTGTATAGGTAAAGTTATGGAAAAATGTGTGCAAAAACATGTCTTCAAATACCTTACCGACAATAACCTTTTAACCACAGCACAATCTGGATTTATCCCCAAAGACTCTACCGTCTATCAGTTGTTAGGTATTTATGACGACTTTTGCAAATTTTTAGATTCTAAAGCAACAGGGCAGGTAGTTTTCTTTGACATATCTAAGGCGTTTGACAAAGTGTGGCACCAAGCCTTGCTGTACAAACTCTTTGCATTTGGTATTCGTGGACAGTTGCTTGAGTGGTTTGCCGACTATTTAAGGGAGCGCACGCAAGCAGTTGTAATAAACGGTAGTAAATCCCCTTATCTCCCTGTGTCGGCAGGCGTCCCTCAAGGCTCTGTCCTCGGACCTCTACTCTTTCTTGTCTATATTAATGGTATTGTAAATGACATTGAATCTATCATCAAGTTTTTTGCTGATGATACTAGTATGTATCTAGTATGTATACTAGTATGCCTTAAAAATACTGACATACGAACAGAAATTTTAAATTCGGATTTAGAAAAGATTAACAGATGGGCATCAACATGGAAAGTTAAATGTAATCAAACCAAGACTGAATTGATGACAATCTCTAACAAAGCACTTCCTCACACACAACCATTAATATTTAGCGATGCAGTACTTCAAGAGACAGACAACTACAAACATCTAGGAGTTATCATTCAAAATAATTGCAAGTGGAATCTCCATATCAAATCTATTCTATCTAAGTGTCGCACACTTGTTGCTTGCCTTAGGTCATACAAATACCGACTAAGTCGTAAAGCGCTTTTAACAATGTATAAATCGTTTATTTTGCCCCATTTATACTTTTCAGATGTGGTATGGGACAACTGCACGCAAAAACAAGCAGAAGATCTTGAACAAATACATCTGGATGCACTCAGAACAATTACTGGCTCAGTCCGAGGAACTAGCCATCAAAAGCTGTATACTGAAACAAGATTCACATCTTTAAACGAAAGGCGGCGGCGTCATAAAATAATTTTGTATTACAAAATTTGAACAACCCAGCTTGTATTTGCAACGCACCTGTAGAAGATGCATGTCACTTTCTCTTTCACTGTCCCCTTTTCCAACAGGCGCGTAGACAGACTATCGACTTATTACCAGACGATGTCGAAACAAATGTATCATTGCTTTTGTTCGGAAGCTGTGATAAAAACCAAAGTGAAAATAGAACAATGCTTGAGTCTATTAGTAATTTCATCCAACTGTCAAACAGATTTTTGGCATAATAACTGTCTCTAATGTGTGTCCTTATTGTGACTCGTTACATTTAAGCCCTGGTTTGTATAGTTTATGTGATGAAATTATTGATTTGATGCAGTTTGCAACCGGTGCGCGTCTCAGTCTTGCCCCTGCAACCCAAAGGCAAATTTTGATTAGACAGTTGTATGTGATTATAATACGTTTCTAATCTGTTGTTTTGATTCATGTTTGTGTTCGTGAGTTATTGTTTTATTTGTTTTTCTTCCCATTGTACACTCATATTGATGTCGTGCTGTTTATGTCCATGCTTGTGGCAGCCAATACTATGTAATTGAAAAATGTTGGAGTGCCTTGTATAAGCTCTAAGCTTGTTGTGCTCTACTCATTTAAATTATGTGCTGCTGTATGTGCTTTATTTGAATAAATCTTGTTTAAACCAAACAGATTTTCATTCACACACACACACACACATACGTACGCACACAATACACGATTCAAACAAAAGATCTGATAAAAACAACAACAGGTATTTGATCAGATTCCTGTACGGAGGACTACAAATATAGTGAACATAACTGTAGTACATGTAGTTGGATTTCATCAGATTCGCTTAGTAGTAGTAGTAGTAGTAGTAGTAGTAGTAGTAGTAGTAGTAGTAGTAGTAGTAGTAGCAGCAGCAGTAGTAGTAGTAGTAGCAGCAGCAGTAGTAGTAGTAGTAGTAGTAGTAGTAGTAGTAGTAGTAGTAGTAGTAGTAGTAGTAGTAGTAGTAGTAGTTAGCAGTAGTAGTAGTAGTAGTAGTAGTAGTAGTAGTAGTAGTAGTAGTAGTAGTAGTAGTAGTAGTAGCAGCAGCAGCAGCAGTAGTAGTAGTAGTAGTAGTAGTAGTAGTAGTAGTAGTAGTAGTAGTAGTAGTAGTAGTAGTAGTAGTAGTAGTAGTAGTAGTAGTAGCAGCAGCACAGCAGTAGTAGTAGTAGTAGTAGTAGTAGTAGTAGTAGTAGTAGTAGTAGTAGTAGTAGTAGTAGTAGTAGTAGTAGTAGTAGTAGTAGTAGTAGTAAGACTAGAAGTGGGCCTCGCGGCCCTTTTATGCCCTTTCTAGTTTGTGTCATATTAATATGTTTCGCAATGATTGCTCAAACCTAAACCAAGCTAATCTTATTCAGGCTGTTGCTTATGCTTTTGCTGGGCGAATTGGTGCCGAAAATAACGTTGGTGAAGGTAGTTAATTACAGAGAGACACCTCTCCTCGCTTCACTATAACTTATAAGCTTAATTGAATTATAAAACAAAAGAAAGAATGGACTTTCATTTTTATTCATCAAAAATAATTGAAAGCACTTACCATGTTAGGATCTTGGTCCGATAGAAGTAAACAGTAGAACTTCACGCGAATCATGCCTACTAGTTATGTCCACTATAATTATTTGTAGTCCCCGTACACGAATCACAGTCGGATCGCATTGGTATCGAATCGTATGCAGTGTCGCGGCCCATTTAGTATTGAAAACAAAAAATATAATCGAAGCGCGCAATGAAACATCCATGCATACGAGTTCAAACGAACACATTACACACCACTGACACATGGAACAAAAAACCAGTTTGTACACACATGAAATTAAGTAGGCATTTAGAACGTCATCTCACAAACAATGTTCTGAGGTGGGGGGTTTTAAGTTAACAATTCCCGTACAATGAACTTTGAACCGCATTTTAAACTTAATTTGGGCAATTAAGAAGAGGCCCCTCCTCTGCCCCTTCCATTCATTTGAGACGGTGTCAGTTGGTTCTGTTGTTTTTGTTTTTGCTGTCCCATCTTCTGGGCGGTACAGTGGCGTTGCTCCCACGCCGCTCGTTCCGAATCCCAATTCGCAGCTACACGCCGGTTTGTTCAAGTCGCAGAATCCGAGACCAGCAGTCCAAGGGGAGCGAATCTATGTTAGGCCGTCAGGAGGCAACCAACCGAGGATATACTGTACCTCTGCTGAGTCACTTCGGTGGAGTTCAGTGGAGCCTGTTCAGGACACCACCTACTAAGCCCCCTACTGACGACACTATTCTCTTAGTCGCGGAGCCAGCGTGAGTGAGGTCCTCATCCGAGGGCGCCACCACGACCGTCAACCGACAACTCCCCAGAACACACTGATCCCCATGACTTTGACCCGAACGCACCAAGGCATAGACTGGATTGGAAACCGAAACTGAGGTCACCATGAGAGCAGGGCATGCAAAGCCACAGAATTTGAGACATTTTTTTATTTTATGATCAATGGAAAATGAGGCCGATGATAACGATGATGATGATGCTATGGAGTTCCGTATTGGTCTGAGACTGGATGGCAGGGCTGTATTCTACGCTTCCTTTCATAGTGATATCCCGGCGTTAACCAGGCCCGATAACACCTGCAGTGTTGGTCTTGCAATTAGAGCAACACTCTCATAATCGCATCCGTTAAGCGGATGAAACTCGACTGTGTGGTTTCAGTCTTCCCATTGAGCCCACAGCCACTCACTCTGGGTAGGAGTCGGTCCAGGACTACGGAAAGCCAAATACCTCAAACCCGATTCTAAAATGCGCCCGTGTTTTAGCAAAAGCGCGCGCGCGTTTTATCAAAACTGCTCGCCCATATTGATGCTGATTGGTCGAACAAAATTTGCGCGCGCGGAGCCGTAAATGCCGCGCCGCTCCAAAGTCCGCGCACAGATTCTAAATTGGGGTCACACTTTTGCTTTGAACCTAAAAACTTGGATCAGAACATTTACTGGAACGAAACCTCTACCTCTCACTGTCTCTCTCAGTCTCTCTCTCTCCCGCTCTGGGTCTCTCTCTCTCTCTCTCTCTCTCTCTCTCTCTCTCTCTCTCTCTCTCTCTCTCTCTCTCTCTCTCTCTCTCTCTCTCTCTGAATACTGTAAATCATTTAAAGGCTAGGATTAGCTTGATCAGGCTAAGACTAGGGGTGTCACCACTGAAAGTTCATAAGCTACGTTTCCAAATAAATGTTAATGAAAATTATCTTTTCTGTCCATTTTGTAGAGAACAAATTGAGAATGAGGTTTTGTTTTAAAATGCCCAATGTATAAAGAACTACGCCAACAGTACATTCCATCAAAATACTTTAATCAACCATCTCTATTCAAAGTGACCATGCTTCTTTCTTCTGAAAACAAATCGCTAATTATTAGGGTGGCTTTGTACCTTGAAAAGGCATTCAAATTACGTAACATATGTATGGAAGAGAAACAGTAATTTGATTGGTTGATCGGTGTGTTTATTGATTAATTCATGCATTTATTATGTCTTTGTGGCATTTCTTCTTGTTGAGAAAATATGAATGTTATATGTTGAATAATGTCTAATTATGTTTAAAACTGAATTTTTGTCCATTCTGTTTCTGCATGATAACAAGCTTTGTTAACACTCCAGTGATATGGGCCTATGGCCTAATCATTAAACATTCCAGTGTCCAGTGTCCAGTGTCCAGTCTCTCTCTCTCTCTCTCTCTCTCTCTCTCTCTCTCTCTCTCTCTCTCTCTCTCTCTCTCTCTCTCTCTCTCTCTCTCTCTCTCTCTCCCTCTCTCGCTGTCTCTCCCTCCCCCTCTCTCTCTCTCTCTGTCTTTGTCTATCTCGCTGAGGAGGGAGAGAGACAGAGACAGAGAGACACAGAGAGAGACACACACACAGAGATACAATGTGAGAGAGAGAGAGAGAGAGAGAGAGAGAGAGAGAGAGAGAGAGAGAGAGAGAGAGAGAGAGAGAGAGAGAGAGAGAGAGAGAGAGAGAGAGAGAGAGAGAGAGAGAGAGAGAGAGAGAGAGAGAGAGAGAGAGACAGAGAGAGAGAGACAGAGAGAGAGAGAGAGAGAGAGAGACAGTGAGTGAGAGAGACAGAAACAGGGAGAGAAAACGAGAGAGAGAGAGAGAGAGAGAGAGAGAGAGAGAGAGAGAGAGAGAGAGAGAGAGAGAGAGAGAGAGAGAGAGAGAGAGAGAGAGAGAGAGAGAGAGAGAGAGAGAGAGAGAGAGAGAGAGAGAGAGAGAGAGAGAGAGAGAGAGAGATACAGAGAGAGAGACACACACACAGACAGAGAGAGAGAGACACACACACAGATAGAGAGAGAGAGAGAGAGAGAGAGAGAGAGAGAGAGAGAGAGAGAGAGAGAGAGAGAGAGAGAGAGAGAGAGAGAGAGAGAGAGAGAGAAACAGAAAGAGATAAGAGAGAGAGAGAGAGACAGAGACAGGGAGAGACACAGAGAGAGAGACAGACAGTGTGAGAGAGAAACAGAAAGAGATACAGAGAGAGAGAGACAGAGACAGGGAGAGAGAGACACACACAGAGAGAGACAGAGAGAGAGAGCGAGAGATAGACAGAGACAGTGAGATAGACAGAGACAGAGAGAGACAGAGACAGAGAGAGAGAGAGAGAGAGAGAGAGAGAGAGAGAGAGAGAGAGAGAGAGAGAGAGAGAGAGAGAGAGAGAGAGAGAGAGAGAGAGAGAGAGAGAGAGAGAGAGAGAGAGAGAGAGAGACAGAGAGAGAGAGAGAGAGAGAGAGAGAGAGAGAGAGAGAGAGAGAGAGAGAGAGAGAGAGAGAGAGAGAGAGAGAGAGAGAGAGAGAGAGAGAGAGAGAGAGAGAGACAGAGAGAGACAGAGAGAGAGAGAGAGGGAGAGAGACAGAGACAGAAAGAGAGAGAGACACACACATATATACAATGTGAGAGAGAGAGAGAGAGAGAGAGAGAGAGAGAGAGAGAGAGAGAGAGAGAGAGAGAGAGAGAGAGAGAGAGAGAGAGAGAGAGAGAGACAGACAGATAGAGAGACAGAGAAAGGCAGAGAGAGAATGGGAGAGACAGAGACTACTATATTATACTATACTATAGACACTTACTATGTACAGAACACTGCGTGAATAACCTTTCCCTTTTTATTTCCCTGCTTAGAACGATAAAGTGTTTGAGGTAACCAAGAACACTTACTCCGTTTACTTTCTGATTCAACTTTTTAAAGAACCCAAGCAAAAGTGCGCGCGGGGAATTGGCCAGGAAATGTGAAAACGCGCGCGCGTTTTTGATAAATCCGGGCGAAATTACCCAAAACCT
>JAGGCT020000274.1:0-44904 GCA_017654935.2 Phymorhynchus buccinoides | reverse complement strand
AGGCTCCCCGGGGTTCACCCAAGGCTCCCTCCTTGATAGAGGAGCCCATTTCGATCTGGGGCCCCAAAGAACAAATTCAAAAGGATAAAGAGACAGATTCAGACTCTGATTCAGATGAGGGTGGGGACTTCGTCGAAGTTCGCCAACAGCGAAGACGCCCCCCCCCTCGTCAACAAAACACAGTGCCACCCATTTTTTTGGAGTTCCCAGTGATCCTGGAGGATCTGTGCACAGGCACGGCCACCTTCAGGGCACTGGGTCCCACAACAAACATGAAAATTTTCCGAAACAACGTGGGGGACATCCTTAGCCAGAGGCCACTAAATGGAAACAGATGGCTGATTGGCTGTAAGTCAGCCTCTCAGCAATATAAACTATCCAAATTAACCTCCATTTCAGCCATAAATATCAAATGTACCGTTCCTGAGGCCACCACTGAGGGGGTAATTAAGCCGATCCCCTTCGAAGAAGATCTCGAAGACCTCAAGACTTATATACCAAATGCCAAGTCCATTCAAAGATTAAACAACAGAGATGGCACAGAATCTCGTGCCATCAAAATTATCTTCACAAATCCAATACTGCCTGCATTGGTGAAGATCGATGCCCAGGAGTTCCCTGTGGCGCCATACGTGGCCCCGGTGCGACGGTGCCGCAGGTGCGCCCGATATGGGCACGGTCCCAACCAATGCAGAGCGAAAGTGGAGGTTTGCACCAGGTGCTCTGCCCCTGGACATTCAGCACAATCGTGCAACCAAATTCATAAGTGTGTAAACTGTGGCGGCGGACATTCTGCCGCCTATCAAGGATGCCCTCAGTATCAGCTGAGACTGAGGGCCAACAAAATCAGAGGAGAAGCTTTCTTGCCCTACAGTGAGGCCATCAGGAGGGCAAAAGAAACTCTTACAGTCAGAAAAAGAACTAAAAGAAAAACAACCAAAAATAAACACTCCTACAGTGGACCCTAGCTGGAGAGTTCAGCCGATCCCACTTGGGGGGTCGGTTGACTCATACGCCAGTAGGGTCAAAAACAGCAGACTCATAACAAAGCCCAAAGATCAGCCTCTTCCGGCTCCCCTAGACCAGTCACATGTGGAGGTCATGGGGGAGGCGGAGGTGATCACCTCTTCACCCACAACCCTGAAACGTAAAAAAAAGAAAAAAAGAAAAAAATCACACAGAAACACTGAACAAATTACTGAAGAACAAATTGAAGAAATGATAACAAAACAACTGACAAAAATGACTGAGACCATAATGACTACTATAACTAAGCACATTGACAACACACTGACTAAACAAACTCATACAGCAACTTCTCAATTAGTTAATCTGAATATTCCTAAAGAGGAAAACAAATCCATTAAAGAATCTTTCATAACACGTATTCTACGTAGTCTGGCACAAGCCAGAACTTCAAATCAGCCAAAGAACTTAATTGAGGATTTATCCTCTTTAATCACAGATTCTGACGACCATCCCATAGATCCAAGAAATGCTCTAAATATGATGCAACTGGCAGAGATTGCCTGTGGTGCCTCACCAGCACCACAGACAACAAGACTTAGGTTAGGCTCGCAGAAAACAAAAACCAAAGTTCCTCCTTAATTCCTATAATTGACTAGTTTTAAAATCCTCTTCCTTTCACAACCCCACACGCAGCACTTAATGTACTACAGTGGAACTGTCGTGCCCTAAATACGACACAAGATTATCTGATACAATTTTTAGCTAATTCACAAATTTCTTATCAAATACTCTGTCTACAATCCACTCGTTTAACTTATGGAAAACTTCCCAACATTACTGGATATTATTATCCACCAACAGTTAGTAACAAAATAGATAAGATCTCTACAGCCACCTACATTCATAAATCCCTAAATTACATTGAAGTTCCAACTCCAGAGGAGAACCTGATAGGTCTGCGTTACTCCACAATGATACAAACTAAAGTTAATAATGAATTTATCAACATTTTAAATATCTATTATCCCAAGGGATATTCAAAAGTGCCTATCTCTAACTGGCTTTCAAATCTGTCTGCAGATAAATCCTGGCTGATTGTTGGTGATTTTAATGCTCACCACATCAGCTGGGAACCTTTCTGCACAAAAACATATTCTGATACTTCCCTTTACAACGAAATTAACGATTCACAATTAATTCTACTAAATGATGGCTCTTCCACATATTATCCAGATGCCTCTACTCACTTTTATCCAAAAGCTATCGACCTCTCTTTAGCTAGTCCCAACTTATTGATAAACCATGAGTGGTATACTTTTTCGGACCCTCTTCACTCTGACCACAAACCTATTTCTATACAACTGAACTTAACAGTAAACAACACCAATCCACCATCTGAACCTAAATTTAATTTCGAAAAAGCTAATTGGCCCTTATTCCAATCCTTGCTTTCTAAACATACAATTGAAGATCTAAATGACTTAAATAGAGAAGTCTATTATGATAACATCAGAAAAAAGATTCTAACAGCTGCAAATTTAGCTATCCCTACAATAATTCCACCCTTAAAACCTCATAGTAAGCCTTGGTGGAACGAGGAAATCAAAAAAGCAATTAAAAACAAAAAACGTAAATATAATTTTTTCGACTTACATCCCACTAGACCAAACTTTGATGAAAAATTAAAAGCAGAAAAAGAATGTGACGATTTGATAAACGAAGCTAAACAAAACTATTTTAATAAGGAAGACATTATTGACTTTAAGGATCTAGGTAAGGCGTGGAAACGCTTAAAGAGGATCCAGAACAAAGGCTATAACATTAACACACGCGTCCTAGACGGTGACAAATTGACAACTACTGATTCAGATACTGCTGATGTCTTGGCCAGCCAATTTGCCCAGGCGAGTCAAACAAAATATTTGCCTGTTTTTCAACGGGACAAACGAAAAGTTAATTATTGTTTTGAAAAGTCTAATGACAATTCACATACCATCAATGCTCCCCTAAAGATTACCGAGCTTGCTGCCGCCATTAATATGATTAGGAAGACAAATAAAGCAACAGGAGATGACCCTATCTCCTATACAATTATAAAGAAATTGCCCCCATCTTTTCTTAAAGTCTTGCACCACTTTTACTCCGGATGTTGGGTTGAGGGCGAAGTCCCAAAAGCTTGGAAGGAGGCACAGGTAGTTGGGATCCCTAAGCCTGGAAAACCGGCTAGGGACCCAGCAAGCTACCGCCCCATTTCCCTCACCCCACATCTGGGTAAAATTTACGAACGTATCGTAAAACGCAGACTTGAATACTATTTGGAAAAAAATAACGTTCTCCCCAAATTCCAGGCAGGTTTTCGAAAACATAGATGCTGCATGGAACAAGTGATAAGATTAACCTCCTATGTCAAAAAAGCCTTTGCAAGACGCAGGAAAGTCCTCGCCACCTTTTTTGATATTAAAGGGGCGTACGACTCCGTTTGGCATGGGAGGCTTCTAGATAAAGTCAGCAGTCTCGGTATTCACGGGAATATGTTTAACTTTATACAAAGTTTCATACAAAACCGATCTTTAAGAGTTAAAGTGGGGTCCTCCGTGTCAAAAATACATCAAATTGACATGGGGGTCCCCCAAGGCAGTATTATAGCCCCAACTCTGTTTAATATCATGATCCATGATATTTCTAAACTAAAACTAAAAAATTGTCAAATTTCTATGTATGCTGACGACATAGCCATCTGGTCGTCAGCATTCACAAAAAGTTCAAAAGCACTCACAATCTATTTACAAAACCATCAAACTAATACAAGTCTTATTATTGACTATTTACAGAAAAATGGATTCTCCTTGTCCCCGGACAAGTGTGAGTTCATGTGTTTTCGTCATAACTTAATCTCAAAAAAATATTAATATTAACATTTTAGGCCAACCAAAACCAATGGCAAAAGAAGTCAAATTTCTGGGGGTGGTGCTCACACCACGTCTTAACTGGGCCCCACATATTGACCACCTTTGCCGAAAAGCCATAAAAGGCGCTAACTTTATTAAAATCATCTCCACGCAAACATGGGCTCAAAATACTAAATTTCTTGTTCTTTTGACACAAGCCCTAGTTCGCAGTCGATTAACATATGGGATGGAAGCATTCCATAACATTACAGATAATCTAGTAAACAAACTACAATCAATAGAGCTAAAAGCTCTAAAAGCTGCCCTCAACGTTCCAAAGTTTGCAAATAATAACATGATTTATGGAATAATAGGTTGGATTCCAATAAACTATCTTATGAAATTAAACACATCAGCATTTCTAACAAGATTATATGCAACAAATCATTTTTCTATAGAAAGCTTTAAGGAAGAATTTGAAGACCCTTTTTATAACCATCCAACTTTTCAACAACAAAAACCAACTATTGCACAAAAAGTTTGCAATCCATTAGACTATTCCCGGGAAATGCTCTCTATGGCGGGCCTGGAAATAGATGATATTGAAACTCATCCAAAATTCCCTATCCCACATTGGGAATGGGAATCAGCACATTTTGATACTGTTTTACATCAAATGTACTCAAAATCAAATCAACCAAATTTACTTTCAGTTGCGGCCAAAGAAAAAATTTCCGAAATTAAACATCAACTATTGATATATACAGACGGTTCTAAGATCTCCGAATCACAAATAGGCTGCGCTTTTACCATTCCAGCCCTCAAAATTACTAAATCCTTTCAATTAAATTCTAAAATCTCAATATTTAGTGCAGAACTCTGGGCAATTCTCGAAGCCTGTTTTTTCATTAACAACTTTCCAAAACCATTGTTTCAAGTCACAATCCTTACAGATTCCTTATCTTCGATACAAGCATTGCAAAATAATACAAAAAATAGAAGAAAAATTATCCAAGAGATACAAAACCTAATACATCAAATAAGAACTAAAGGTACAGATTTAACTATTATGTGGATTCCTTCCCATTTGGGTTTGCATGGTAATAACCTTGCAGATATGGCTGCTAAAAAAGCAGCCGAACATATTGAGGGTCAGATTATAAACATTAAATTATCCCTCTCTGAGGCTAAAAATCACCTAAAACGTTGTGCGTTCCGGGGGTGGGCCGAGGAATTGGATTCCTACTCTAGAAGCCCAACTCCTGGTACAGGAAATTTATTAAAAATGGACTCTTCCTACCTATTCCTTATAACATCCAAGGTAGGATCAATAGATTCTTCACAAACTCTATTCATTGTAAATTCAGAAGCTCCCCATGTAAATGTGGAGATATCCTGAGTCTAGAACATATTTTTAATCCCTGTAATCAATTGAAGCAGGAACTTCAACCTGCTATAGATAAATGCAAACAAAATAACTTGGTATATAATGAAAAGAATATTATAAACAAACATGATAAATTGGGATGGTCACCAATGGTTTGGCTCGCTGAGGCAATTGGCCAATCGTCATTTAACTACCTGGTATAAAACTGAAAATTTTTTACTAATGGGAATGGAGTCCCCCCGGGGTGCGCGCCGGGCACCTGCCTGCATTCCTGCCCCCTTCTCCCCCATTTCCCTTTTTATCTAAAATATGCGCCTGATGGGCTGAAGTGACTCTTTTGAGCCCACCCGTTTTTAAAGTCCCTTCTCCCCACAGATGGGTGTCCGGCGCGCGCAACGGGGGGTTCTTTCGTAACCGTTGCGCTTTTGCGCTCGTGCTCCCCCCCCTTTTTGGGATTGCCCATGCGGTGGCCTGTCACTGCTCGGGGCGGAGAGGAGGGGTCCCTTCCCCTCCCTCCCTCCGTCCCGGACATGCAGGAGTCGTTAACCATCCCCACCCTCAACTATTATATTATCTCCTAAAACTATCACCACAACTAACTAAAAGGTTGAATCCTCTTATCTCACTCCATCATGACATCAGGGGCGGGAGAGTTTTTGTTGCTACCCCCCCCTGGGATCAGATGGAAAAACATAATTACTTAACTTATAACAGTATTGGAGGCCTCTGGCGGTATGTTCCCCCATTACACATAAATCTAAAATAACTTTGATATAAAATAGACTGATATTTGTGGGCACTAGATCTCATCTAGTTAAATAACTAAAATCACATATGGTCAGGTAATAGACCAAAATATACATAAAACAAACCAGATTTTAATAGCAACTTTTAATATAACTATGAAACCTATTCAAAACTAGTTATAAACTGGAACCTTAATAGTCTTGTCTTTTTATCAAATCTTAACTTATTTTACATATTAAACAATTTTAAGACATAGATTTTAACAAAACAATTTTAAAGCTATAGGGTTTAGTCCCGTAGCTTGACTAGAGTAGAACATAAATTTTTAACATAAAACTTTATAAATTCACATACGTGAAAATAAACATTATACTTTGCCCTATGGACAATATTAAATAAACTAAACACTTGTTAAAACTTTAACATAGTTTAAAAAATTCAACTTAGTTATAATTTAAATATTAAACAATAACGTTACTTGTAAAAAGTTTAAACAGTTTGTCTGTAAAAGTGGTGTACATAATAACAATGTACATATTAATATTATCTTCAACATCTACAAACATACGTAGAACTTCTACACACATACGTAGGGCATATACACATATACGTACAGCATCTACACATATACGTAGGGCATCTACACACATACGTAGAGCATCTACACACATACGTAGGGCATCTACACACATACGTAGGGCATCTACACACATACGTAGGGCATCTACACATATACGTAGAGCATCTACACATATACGTAGGGCATCTACACACATACGTAGGGCATCTACACACATACGTAGGGCATCTACACACATACGTAGAGCATCTACACACATACGTAGAGCATCTACACACATACGTAGGGCATCTACACATATACAGGGCATCTACGTAGTAGGCATCTACACACATACGTAGAGCATCTACACATATACGTAGGGCATCTACACATATACGTAGGGCATCTACACACATACGTAGAGCATCTACACACATACGTAGAGCATCTACACACATACGTAGAGCATCTACACACATACGTAGAGCATCTACACATACGTAGAGCATCTACACACATACGTAGAGCATCTACACATATACGTAGGGCATCTACACATATACGTAGAGCATCTACACACATACGTAGGGCATCTACACATATACGTAGGGCATCTACACATATACGTAGAGCATCTACACACATACGTAGGGCATCTACACACATACGTAGAGCATCTACACACATACGTAGGGCATCTACACACATACGTAGAGCATCTACACACATACGTAGGGCATCTACACACATACGTAGGGCATCTACACACATACGTAGAGCATCTACACATATACGTAGAGCATCTACACACATACGTAGGGCATCTACACATATACGTAGGCATCTACACATATACGTAGAGCATCTACACACATACGTAGGGCATCTACACATATACGTAGGGCATCTACACACATACGTAGGGCATCTACACACATACGTAGAGCATCTACACACATACGTAGGGCATCTACACACATACGTAGCATCTACATCTACACATATACGTAGGGCATCTACACATATACACATACGTAGGGCATCTACACATATACGTAGAGCATCTACACACATACGTAGGGCATCTACACACATACGTAGAGCATCTACACACATACGTAGAGCATCTACACACATACGTAGAGCATCTACACACATACGTAGGGCATCTACACATACGTAGGGCATCTACACACACACATACGTAGAGCATCTACACACATACGTAGGGCATCTACACACATACGTAGGGCATCTACACACATACGTAGAGCATCTACACACATACGTAGAGCATCTACACACATACGTAGAGCATCTACACACATACGTAGAGCATCTACACACATACGTAGAGCATCTACACATATACGTAGGGCATCTACACATATACGTAGAGCATCTACACATCTACACATCTACACATACGTAGAGCATCTACACACATACGTAGAGCATCTACACACATACACATAGTAGGCATCTACACACATACGTAGAGCATCTACACACATACGTAGAGCATCTACACACATACGTAGGGCATCTACACACATACGTAGAGCATCTACACACATACGTAGTAGCATCTACACACATACGTAGAGCATCTACACATATACGTAGAGCATCTACACATATACGTAGGGCATCTACACACATACGTAGGGCATCTACACACATACGTAGAGCATCTACACACATACGTAGGGCATCTACACACATACGTAGGGCATCTACACATATACGTAGGGCATCTACACATATACGTAGAGCATCTACACACATACGTAGGGCATCTACACACATACGTAGAGGCATCTACACATACGTAGAGCATCTACACATATACGTAGGGCATCTACACACATACGTAGGGCATCTACACACATACGTAGGGCATCTACACATATACGTAGAGCATCTACACACATACGTAGGGCATCTACACATACGTAGGTAGACATCTACACACATACGTAGAGCATCTACACACATACGTAGGGCATCTACACACATACGTAGGGCATACGTACGTAGAGCATCTACACACATATACGTAGGGCATCTACACATATACGTAGAGCATCTACACATATACGTAGAGCATCTACACACATACGTAGAGCATCTACACACATACGTAGAGCATCTACACATACGTAGGGCATCTAGGGCATCTACACATATACGTAGAGCATCTACACACATACGTAGAGCATCTACACACATACGTAGAGCATCTACACACATACGTAGAGCATCTACACATATACGTAGAGCATCTACACACATACGTAGAGCATCTACACATATACGTAGAGCATCTACACACATACGTAGAGCATCTACACACATACGTAGAGCATCTACACACATACGTAGAGCATCTACACATATACGTAGAGCATCTACACACATACGTAGAGCATCTACACACATACGTAGAGCATCTACACACATACGTAGAGCATCTACACACATACGTAGGGCATCTACACACATACGTAGGGCATCTACACACATACGTAGGGCATCTACACACATACGTAGAGCATCTACACACATACGTACGTAGAGCATCTACACACATACGTAGGCATCTACACATATCTACATCTACACACATACGTAGGGCATCTACACATATACGTAGAGCATCTACACACATATACGTAGGGCATCTACACACATACGTAGGGCATCTACACATATACGTAGAGCATCTACACACATACGTAGAGCATCTACACACATACGTAGGGCATCTACACATATACGTAGAGCATCTACACATATACGTAGAGCATACACACATACGTAGAGCATCTACACATATACGTAGAGCATCTACACACATACGTAGAGCATCTACACATATACGTAGGGCATCTACACACATACGTAGGCATCTACACACATACGTACGTCTACACACATACGTAGGCATCTACACACATACGTAGGGCATCTACACACATACGTAGGGCATCTACACACATACGTAGGGCATCTAGTAGAGCATCTACACACATACGTAGTAGGCATCTACACACGTAGAGCATCTACACACATACGTAGGGCATCTACACATACGTAGAGCATCTACACACGTAGAGCATCTACACACATACGTAGATCATCTACACACATACGTAGGGCATCTACACATATACGTAGAGCATCTACACACATACGTAGAGCATCTACACACATACGTAGGGCATCTACACACATACGTAGAGCATCTACACACATACGTAGAGCATCTACACACATACGTAGGGCATCTACACATATACATAGGGCATAAGGAAAACTAAAGTCAGAAGAAGAAAAACTGCTGCCCCTTCTGGGGCAGGCTACAGCAGCAGAAACAAAAAATGAGAGACGGCAGAGGACACCCCCAGACTCCTCAACAGGAACGGTCGAGGCCTGGCCCAAACCCACAGACAGGCCCACGGATCGGGCCTAACACGGGGCCAGACGGAAAGGCGAGCGGCCTCTCACAGCCGGAAACGGAGCGGTCAACCAGGCAGCAACAGGTCAGGTCAGGTTCAGGCTCAGGACTGTAGGAAAAACCAAAACAAAAACCTGGTTTTGAACACCCAGAGTAACAACAGTTTTGTGTTTCCCCAAAAACAAATTCCCCAACAGTCCTCTTCAGGGATGTAAAAACCCTCCCTCTTTAAACTTGGTTCTCTCCAAGAACCCCAAAACGCTGAACAACACTTTCTTTACAATCCTTTTCACACGACTCAGTCTAGGGGTAATATTTCATCAAAAGGATTAACTAAAAGGTTTCACTTTTTCTGGAACAACAAGGCTTTCATACACTTAGAAAATTGTAGCCTTTCAAATACAAAACTTAACAATTACATTCTTCTGAAAATGCCACAGCTTTTCAGGTACAAGAATGGACACTTAAATTCTTCTGAAAATATCACATAAAATTTCACCACCAAAAATATGTCCTTTCCATTCTCATTTCTTCCAGAAGGCGGATGAACTACAGGCAAAAGAATGCATTTCCCCAAAATAACAATCCACAATGTACTTCAAAAAGTCAAAAAGCCTTGAAAACATTAATGACACTTCCTCTCAAAAATAAAAACAGAAACGGGTATGAACGCTTTACAAAGCCCCTATCAGCATAGCTAGAAGCGCAACTGGAATAACCCTCTGTTATCCAGCTCTCCGCAGAGTCTCTTAATACCTAATTAAGCTAGGACGATGGCCGCGAGGCTAAACATAGGCCGCAAGGCTAAACATAGGCCGCAAGGCTAAACATATACCGCAAGGCTAAACATAGGCCGCGAGGCTAAACATAGGCCGCGAGGCTAAACATATACCGCAACAAGGAATAATGCGCGCGCGTGCACGCATTTAGGATTCTGAATCTCTGTGAACTCAAATACGCTTTGAACCAAAAACGATTTGTACGGCCTAAACACACAATGGCGAGCAAAAACATTGATTCAAAAACATGTGCCGAGTTCAAGTACCAAATTCTACGACCGGCAAAAACCTATCCAACTGACAAGTCATGACCCAGCCAGTCAGTTCCTTAGCCCCTTATGCAAAAATCAAGAAAATAATAAGAAGATGAACCAAAGAAAACGTACACAAATACACATGTTAGCAAACCTATAACTAGCTACTTTACATTGTTACGCGCGCGTTGTTGTACGAGTTTTAACGGGATTAATACCAATTTTATGCAGCTACTGACCAAACTGACCAAACTTCCAAGTGGCGGAATGAAGAAGAAGAATCCTCCCCACAAGACAGTCGCAGCTCTGGTCTCGCCAAGGGCTCGGGGTAAGCGCGAGCAGGTGGAACACACATATGTAGAGCATCTACACATATACGTAGGGCATCTACACATATACATAGAGCATTTACACATATACGTAGAGCATCTACACACATACGTAGGGCATGTACACACATACGTAGGTCATCTACACACATACGTAGAGCATCTACACATATACGTAGAGCATCCACACACATACGTAGAGCATCTACACACATACGTAGAGCATCTACACACATACGTAGAGCATCTACACACATACGTAGAGCATCTACACACATACGTAGGGCATCTACACACATACGTAGGGCATCTACACATATACTACATCTACACATATACGTAGAGCATCTACACACATACGTAGAGCATCTACACATATACGTAGTAGAGCATCTACACATATACGTAGGGCATCTACACATATAGAGCATCTACACATATACGTAGGGCATCTACACACATACGTAGAGCATCTACACATATACGTAGGGCATCTACACACATACGTAGAGCATCTACACATATACGTAGAGCATCTACACACATACGTAGGGCATCTACACACATACGTAGGGCATCTACACACATACGTAGGGCATCTACACATATACGTAGGGCATCTACACATATACGTAGAGCATCTACACATATACGTAGAGCATCTACACACATACGTAGGGCATCTACACACATATACGTAGGGCATCTACACACATACGTAGGGCATCTACACACATACGTAGGGCATCTACACACATACGTAGAGCATCTACACACATACGTAGGGCATCTACACACATACGTAGAGCATCTACACACATACGTAGAGCATCTACACACATACGTAGAGCATCTACACACATACGTAGAGCATCTACACACATACGTAGGGCATCTACACATATACGTAGGGCATCTACACACATACGTAGAGCATCTACACACATACGTAGAGCATCTACACATATACGTAGGGCATCTACACACATACGTAGAGCATCTACACACATACGTAGGGCATCTACACACATACGTAGGGCATCTACACACATACGTAGGGCATCTACACACATACGTACATAGAGCATCTACACACATACGTAGAGCATCTACACACATACGTAGAGCATCTACACACATACGTAGAGCATCTACACACATACGTAGGGCATCTACACACATACGTAGGGCATCTACACACATACGTAGGGCATCTACACATACGTACGTAGAGCATCTACACACATACGTAGGGCATCTACACACATCTACACACATACGTAGGCATCTACACACATACGTAGGGCATCTACACACATACGTAGGGCATCTACACACATACGTAGAGCATCTACACACATATACGTAGAGCATCTACACATATACGTAGGGCATCTACACACATACGTAGGGCATCTACACACATACGTAGAGCATCTACACATATACGTAGGCATCTACACATATACGTAGAGCATCTACACATATACGTAGGGCATCTACACACATACGTAGGGCATCTACACACATACGTAGAGCATCTACACACATACGTAGGGCATCTACACACATACGTAGGGCATCTACACATATACGTAGGGCATCTACACACATACGTAGAGCATCTACACACATACGTAGAGCATCTACACACATACGTAGAGCATCTACACACATACGTAGAGCATCTACACATATACGTAGAGCATCTACACACATACGTAGAGCATCTACACATATACGTAGGGCATCTACACACATACGTAGAGGCACATACGTACACATCTACACATATACGTAGGGCATCTACACATACGTAGGGCATCTACACATATACGTAGAGCATCTACACATACGTAGAGCATCTACACACATACGTAGAGCATCTACACATATACGTAGGGCATCTACACACATACGTAGAGCATCTACACACACACATACGTAGAGCATATACGTAGAGCATCTACACACATACGTAGGGCATCTACACATATACGAGCATCTACACACATACGTAGGGCATCTACACACATACGTAGAGCATCTACACACATACGTAGAGCATCTACACATATACGTAGGGCATCTACACACATACGGTAGGGCATCTACACACATACGTAGAGCATCTACACATATACGTAGAGCATCTACACATATACGTAGGGCATCTACACACATACGTAGGGCATCTACACATATACGTAGAGCATCTACACATATACGTAGAGCATCTACACACATACGTAGAGCATCTACGCACATTACGTAGTGCATCTACACACATACGTAGAGCATCTACACATTATACGTAGAGCATCTACACACATACGTAGGGCATCTACACACATACGTAGGGCATCTACACATATACGTAGGCATCTACACATATACGTAGGGCATCTACACATATACGTAGGGCATTACACATATTACGGTTAGGGCATCTACACATTAGGGTTACGGTTAGGGCATCTACACATATTAGGTTAGGGTCTAGGGTTAGGGTTAGTAGAGCATAGGGTTAGGGTTAGGGTTAGAGGGTAGGGTTAGGGTTAGGGTTAGGGTTAGGGTTAGGGTTAGGGTTAGGGTTAGGGTTAGGAGCAGGGTTAGGGTTAGGGTTAGGGGTAGGGTTAGGGTTAGGGTTAGCGTCTTATTAGAGGGGTACCACTGGTTAGGGTTAGGGTTAGGGTGAGGGGAAGGGCTTACCAAGGGTTAGGGTAGGCTGAAGGTAGTAGGGTAATACAAGGGTTCATAACATTCACGGGTTATGGTGTTCACTTGCGTAATATCATTTTCCTTTTCCATCTTTAAAAAAAAAAAATGTTTCGCTCGTAATCACGTGGGAAATGTTTCATTGAAACAAATATCTTCCCCCGATCGCTTCCCTTTTCCGGTGAAATAAGACATGCAGAAAGAGTGGGCACCCTGTCTGTATGAATGGCGCCGAGGAAACGGATGCAGGCAGCAACGCTATCACACTTCCACAAATGACATGCAGCGATGCCTACCCGAGTTATCCATCTTAAGGAACAAAAACCTTAAAAATCCAGAATTCACCATGATTTTCCAGAACCAGGCAAATAAAACAAATGCAGATCGTTGGCTACTAGAGTACTAACAGGTCTGCGCGTCGGTTGGGCACATGCGTACCAACCCTTGAAATCGTAGGTTGTAAAGAAATCACTTGCGTCACTTTGAGGGGCCCGCGGCCCCCTTTGGTACTCTAGCAGCGATGTGGTTTCCCCTTGCTGCGCTAGTTCGCAAGACACAAAGCTCACAACGTGTCAGAAAGTCCATCGTTTGCATTCTTCCCAAGCACGATAACACATTATATTTAGTATTAGGGTTAGGGTTAGGGTTAGGGTTAGGGTTAGGGTTAGGGTTAGGGTAAGGTTAGGGTTAGGGTTGGCAGTTACTTTCTTAGACCTGCCACATTTTAGAAATGAAAAAGAGGGATGGGGGTCTGGGGCAACGCCCTGTTGGGGGTCAGGCTGAAGCTGAAGACTTTTTAATGATTAGTGAGCAGAAAAGTGCCCCAGAAAGCATATAGCATCCTTCAAAGAAGTGGCTGAGCCAAGCCCACAATCCTGTAAGGATTTGGCAGAATGAACTAGAAATGGGTATGCTTATTCAAAACATTATTTATATTGAAATTATTTGTGAATAAAAGTTAATGAAACTTTGTAGTAATCTTGCTATGATATTTTCTGTGTTCAACTGTTGACAATGTTATTTTTGCCAATTTGACATTTTGTGTTTGTTTATTTTTTATCGATAACTGTATTACGAAAATCGAAATATGCAAAAAAAAATGTGTGTTTATTATTAAAACATTGCAGACACAAGTCACTTACATGATCAGAGAAACATTAAAAGCTCAAAATAAACTTAGTACTTGCCTTTCTGTAAGTGTAAGGGTTATTTTAGTAATGCAATCAACAGATAAAAATTATGTTCGGATACGCACACCTGTCGGTCTCATTGCCGATCATTCGCGATCGACGATTTCGTGTGAAAAGTATCGCTATGCTTTGTATAAAGTGTTAAACCACTAAGTCCGATAAAAATCAATGAAACTATCCAATTCACTGTCTAAAATAGTGTCCGAATCCTCGGCAGATGACCGGTCGATCGATAGTCAAAGTTAACCATAGTAGGCACTGCACTAGCATGAGTCTCAACAGTCACTTCACTCTGGCCCCTATAACTAAGTCCAAAAGCACGATTGGCACACAATTTATGGGTAAAAACATCGATAAAATTGACGTCTATCGCTTGGAACGCCGCCATTTTGATGAAAAAAAAAATTCCTCAAAATTTTTGAAGAAAATCGATCAAAATTAGGCTTCAATCGAGCTCTGTGCACAAAGGCGGCCATAGAAACAGGAAGTCGAATGCTTTCCGGCTGTCGTTAAAGCATCCCTTCTGCATTAGAGAGCTCTCACTTCCTTAGTAATATGACTAAACAACGTTGCTTGATGGCTCTCAAAATATCGGAGTTTCGGCTATCGCGATCGGAGAGCGGGTTGAAGCCAAAAAAATCGGAGTTTACCCGCCGAAATCGGGGTGAACGGCAGGTCTGCTGTCTTCTTTGGGACAGAAAAACATTTGCGTTGACCGGTCAAAATTGTCCCTGGGTTCACGCTGTGCGCCATAGTTTCAGAGCTGTTTCTAGGATTTTGAAAAAGTGGGCGCGTTCCCCCCCCCCCCCCCCCCCCCCCCCCCCCCCCCCAAGAATGAAAAAAGGGGGGCAGGTCCAATGGATACGAGGGGAAGGGGGGGGGGGGGGGCGGCCGATTCAATCTTCGCTAGCCATGGCCGCTTCTTCGGACACTCGTCTTGGAACCGGTGTTCCCTCGCACTAGTGCCGTTATCTTCGGGCTGCTTCTCCGAGACTGTTGATGCAGTAGCTGTTTCTGCAACATCTGCACACTCGTTTGGCAGGATTTCTTTTTTTTACTTTGCCGCCACAAAAACTCATAGTCGAAGAGCGTCGTTGTCCGCTTCATTTTGAAGAAAATTCAACATGGCGGGTAGGACTCTCGCAACTTCTTGTCGGTAAAACGAGATGAACGCGATTGGTTGATTTACACTAACATTGTAAAGGAACCAATGAAATGTCGAGAAATCATTCATTCCTGCTCGATGCTTTCGGTTTGTGCAAACGACGAAGGAATTCCCGCAGTGATCGGTAAAAAATGCGGGCAGTTCTGCAAATATGCGGGCTTCGGCCCGCGTTTAGACCCGATTATTGCGGGAAGGAACAGATTTTGGGGGGATTTTACCAATCCCGCACCCTAGAATCAGCTCTGAGTTTGAAACGCGCTACAAACAGGTAGTGACGTCAACCAATCAAAACGTTCCATTGCAATCCACAATGTCGTCAGTTTCTTCTTCTTCTGCGTTCCCAGGCCACATGGCCATAATGGGTAAGGTATGTATGTGTCCCGGTTTCAGTTTTCACTGGTCTCCCTGCTAGCGTACAGCCGACACATTCCGATTTCGGAGGAGCTCAAAGGAGAAAAATTATTTCAAAGATTTTTTTAAAAATTTTAAAGGCAGGAGAATGGGGCAAAATAAGTCAGAAAGATAGTAGATGATAGAAAGCAAAGGGAAAAGGCAGAGTCAAAGAGAGTGGCAGATTAGAGGAAGTTACAAGCACATAACTTCCAGAAGGTGGAGGGACTATTTTTACGAAAGACCCCTCCGTCGGTATCCCCACTGGGAGAGTTTTGGCAGTTTAAAATTTCTCTAAGCAGACAGAAGCGAAACAGGTGGCAGAAAATCGTATTCTTCTGAACATTGCAACTGATTTTCTTCGTGTTTTTTCATGAATCAACAGATTTTCTTCATGTTCCAGGACATAAGCACACGCTCCGGTAGACACGGTAGTCAGTAGGCATCTCCACACATGTTGGTCACAGTCACCACCGACCTTTCAGTCACAGTACTTGGGGGGGTGGGGGTAGTCAATAATCGCAGAAAACCCTAAAATCGTCAAGTCTTACAAAGTCGTCATCGTATCAGTGGTCCACGCATCATTGTTGCGTACACATCCGCTCAGCCCGACAAGTCGTTTGCGTGGAACATTTCTAGGTCGTACTTCTCCGCCGTCAGCACCCGGCCGCCGAAGAACCGCCCGTTTAATGCTGAAGTCGCTTTTTCCATCTCTGCAAACGGAAACGACAAACTATATACAAAGCAGGGCTCGAAAACATGCATACACAGAGGAACTTCCCTTATGCGACCTTCAAAAATCATCCTAAATGAGGTCTTTGTAAGGGAGGGGTCTTATAAGGGAGGTAATTTTAATACTTACAAAGAAGGGCAATGTCTCAGAGAAGTAGGTCTTATAAAAGTTACTAGCGCAACGCCGAGTACCGGTAACGCCAAGTACTGGTAATGCTGAGTACAGCAAATTTGAAGCGATTCGGTTAAGAAACGGCGGAGTTATAAGGCCCCGTTTCCCGTTGGCGCTGCTCTGAGAGTGACGCTCTCCCCCGATTCTCTTCAAATTTGCTGCCAGGCTTTGCCCCGGCCACAGCAAGCCTGACAGCAAATTTGAAGCGATTCGGTTAAGAAACGGCGGAGTTATTTGTGAAAAGGTGAAGCGGCGTATATCGTGCGCGTTTATGAATCGATTCGCTTCCGGTTCGGCACACAGTTAGTCACCATCCCGGGTCATCTACCTTCCAGCTTCGAAGGCAATCTGTCCAGAAATACCAGAGATACGGGCGGTGGATACGCGAAACGCAAATGACACGGCCGCCTCGGTTGCCGTTGCCATTGCCCCGTTAGGGCTCATTGCAAATTTGAAGCGATTCGGTCAAAAAACGGCGGCGTTATAAGGCCCGTTTTGTGTTTCTCACACACACACACACACACAGACAGTCACACGCTTGCCTTTTTATTATATGATATGGGAGGGGTCTTATAAGGGAGGTAATTTTAATACTTACAAAGAAGGGCAATGTCTCAGAGAAGTAGGTCTTATGTGGGAGGGAGTCTTATAATGGGAAGTCTTATAAGGGAGGTTCCACTGTATATATAATATTGAAATTAGAAAATATTTTTCGCTCATCTTTACCTTTTTTTCAACTCATGTTTGACCAATTTTTCTTCCCACATGGGGATACCGGGGGGCTTTCGTAAAAATAGTTCCCCCACCTTCTGGAAGTTCTGTGCTTGTAACTTCCTCTAATCTGTCACTCTCTTTGATTCTGCCTTTTCCCTTTGCTTACTGTTGTTGTTGTTGTTGTTGTTCCCTGGCATAACAACTCCAGGGGTCATCCCAACAGCCAGAGCACTTGAACAATTCAGTGCAAATGCACCAGCTAGGGATGGGAACATTACGTGTGTGACCGTCTTTGATTACCCCGCCATGTGGGCAGCCACTGAGACTGATGATGTTATGCTGGGAGCTTGTCATGGCTTAAGACAATCCCCGCACAACCATTCAGAGCATAACAACATTTTGATGTAGCCTTGGCTTTCTACCTTATGTCAACTGGTCTGACACAGCCTCATGCCACGGCAAACCTTTGATTACTGTCATCTACTATCTTTCTTCCTTATTGGCCCATTCTCTTGCCTTTTTTCAACAACAAAAATCTTCCAAATAATTGTTCTCCTTTGAGCTCCTCCGAAATCGGAATGTGTCAGCTGTACGCAGCGGGGAGACCAGTAAAAACTGAAAACCGGACACATATGTACCTTACCCAATATGGCCATATGGCCTGGGAATGCAGAAAAAAAGAAGACGACCAATTTTTGTTGTGAAAAGCAAGCAGGTGTAAACCATGAATTGTCAAAAATGGTCAGATTTTAGATGCAATGAAATTGCCAATCCTTCCTTGATTTATTTTTAAAAGTTGAAATGATAGAAATATAAAGTAAAGCTAAGAGATGAAGATCTGGGCCTGTATTCACGTTGAGATAGCATGAGACTTAGCATGATGATAACTTAGAAGCTCTTCCAATGTCCTATAGGATTTAATAGGACTTTTGGAAGAGCTTCTAAGTTAGCATCATGCTAAGTCTCATGCTATCGCAACGTGAATACAGGCCCTGATCATTAGTGCGCATGAAATTGTAACCGGTTTTGCGGCCAACGGCCAGGGCGGAGGGGTCTCCAAACAGACTCAACGGCCAGGTGGACAGACTGAGAGCGACCCACATCATACTCGTGGTCTTCGGTCGTCAGTCATACAGCCATCAAAGACGGAAATATCAACGCCAAGGTTCAGTTCCAGCAACTGAGCTTTGGTGTGTGGGGCGGAAGAAGGGGATAGTCAACGCATATACAATCATTAATGGCAGTGCAATTGACTCTTGATCGATGTGGGGTCGTCCTTATGGATCGCAGCCAGGTTAAGACGGCGCCCGGCCCCCAGCCTCAAAGGGGTCCACCTCATGTTCAGGCATGGGAATTGTCAGAGACAAAAAACTCTGAAACGCCCCCCAATTGAAGTATTAAGTAACAAAAACGAAGTATTTAGTAACAATTTCTTCTTTTTTTTCGCGGAAATCCGCTGACAATTCCCATGCCTGATGTTACCGACTGCGCTGGCTGCAGGAGGTGCCAACCGCCAGCAAGCTGTGGGGAACGGCAGAAGACCTGCGCCGCACTGTCCAGTTTACCACCTCATGTGGACTGAGACCAGATTGATCGCAAGAGAGAGAGAGAGAGTAACTGGTTTTGAGGTGCATGTATTTTAAACTACCGGTGCATAACTACGCGTTCACGTACAACCTGTTCCTCTCTCTTCATGCACATAAATATCGTCGGTGAAATTTAAAAAAACTTGTATCTTGATTTTGGGGGGGGTTTGAGTTAGATACATAGTCAGCTCTCTAATTTCTCCCGCCACCTTCCACCAAAAGCTTGTATCTTAGAGGGGGAGAGAGAGATGAATACATTTATTTTGTATTAACAGTCTCACTCATTTGTCTTCCTTGAGACGTAATTGCTATAATTATTATTTTTATTATTTATATTCATTGATACATGTCTTCATGTTGATTATTCTTTTATTCTTGTCTTGTCTTTAATGAGTATGCTTATCTGTATGTTAGTGTTTAGGCCTTTTGTTCAGCGCTTTGAGCTCCCTGCAAAGGGAGTTAAGCGCTCTATAAATAACCAGTATTATTACTGAAGGTGAGGCAAGGGTGCATGCAGTGACCAAAACTTTTGCCTGAACTTTCTGGCCGAAACCTAATGTACAGGAGGTTAGGTACATTATTATAGTCACAGAGGTGTCTCTGTGAAATTCGGCTTGCTCCCACCTGGAGGACGCGTCGCAGCCAGAGGCACGCCACCCATTTTTTTTAATTATTATTTTTTGGCATGCGATTTTTGTGTGACTGATGAGGAAGGAAGGGAGGGGGGTAAATTTTGACCAAATGACAACTTTTTCGTTGCCACTGGGTTTAACGTGTGTTAAGTGCATGAGCACACGGGACCTCGGTTTATCGTCTCATCCGAAAGACTCCACATTCAGACCGCAAGGCCTAGTGCAAAGTGAAAGGAAAAATCACCTGTACCCAGGTTCGAACTCGGGTTTACTTGACACGAAGCGAACGCGCTACCACTGTGCCACTCTACACTAACAGAAGAACGATACCATGTAAAAGAGCCCTTTCTTCAGGCACTCAGCTGCCTGAAGCAGCATCAAATTGCCTGAATTCAGGCTTCAGGCATACCCACATGGTGGGGGAACTATTTGCACAAAAGATGCCCCGGTATCCCCACGGGGGCGGGGGGGGGGAAGAAATACAAAAATCAAAACCAAAACAAACGGCACAGAAAAAACAAACAAGACTGACCTTCTTGCGTGGAGAACTCGACGAAGATTTTCACGATGACATCGGCGTTGTCCTCCTCGCTCTGCTTCTCCTGGTAGATGATGACGCGCTTCACCTTGCCGAACTTCTCGCACTCGTCGGTCACCTCGTCCTTGAGGTCGTCGTCAAGGTCGTCGGCGCCCACCATGTTGCGTAGCACCATCACCGTGCACTGAAACACAAGAAACAAGCGGAATGACGTTTCACAGCATTGTTTCAAAAGCATCGCTTGCCGACGCAACTGTAGTGGTGTGGGTTTTTTTTGGGTTTTTTAATTTCGTTATTTATTTCGTCGCCGTAATTTGATTTTTGTTTCGTAAAAATTACGGCAAAATCGTAAAGGTAAACAGGTCTGTCTATAGCAACCCCTGCTGAAAGTACCGGTATCCACGCGGTAACAGCTGCCTTCTTCTTCTTCTTCTTCCAGTAATGTCCACCTGCCGTTTATCGGCAATTATTGACATATACAGGGGTTCAAAGATGAAGACACGTTGCGCAGGATAAGACATAAGACTGAGATAGAGAAAGTGTTTACTGCTTAGAAGATATCATTAAGAGATTTGAAATAGAAGGGAAATTGGTGGAATATTTTGAAGATTTGAGGTGGATAGGAAAGCTAAGTAATTCATGCACAACCGTTAAGTCCCCCCGGATCAGCCGGGGAAACCAGGGCCCCACATGATGCATGCATGGGTGCAACTACACAAAATGAAAAAACCTGAAAGGCCGGAGTCTAGGAGTAATGTCCCCCTGCAGCTGAAGAAAAAAATTGATTTATGAAAATATTTTAGTATGTTTTTTCCACAATTTATACAAATGCTTATTTTAAAGTGTTGGAAAACGACAATAGACACACAAAGATCTTGTTTGACAAATTTAAAAAAAAAAACAGGAATTCAAAAACAGGAAATCCTTGTATACCAGGAAAAGTCGCACCCATGCGCATGCAGACGGAGTCATGCACGACCATTAAGTGCCCCCGGTTTAGCCGGAGACACCCGGGCCCCACATGATCAGACCTGTTTACCCTGAAATTGGGCTTCAGGTATTCGAAATCCAAAATAAGTGCATTTTTCACAAAATAGGAGTACTCCAACAGGAAAGTTTCCACAGTGGAGTGTAAACATGCATAGTTTTATAACTTGTTGAAATACTGTGTCAAAAGTATGATCCATTTAAATTTACAAGAACACAACACACACACACACACACACACACACACACACACACACACACTCACACACACACACACACATTCTCTCACACACACACACACACACACACACACACACACACACACACACACACACACACACACACACACACACACAGAATGCACCCGTTTCTTGAATCAGGCAAAATACAGTTCTAAATAGATTTTTTTTTTTCACCATTTCACCATATTTTGGTCCCATGTACCATATTTATCATATTTTGGTCAAATATGTGTACAAAATATGGTGAAATCTTATGGGTAAGCAGGTCTGCCTGATGCATGCAAGGGGGTCAAGTCTGGCATGGTGGCCTCACCTCCGCCTTCCTCATGAGCTTCTGCATGACCATGTGCCGGGCAGAGCTGCCGCTGATCTTCAGGTTCTCCTGCTGGGCCAGGGTCTGGGGCAGGTCCTCCTCCTTCTTCTCCTCCTCCTCCTGCTGCTGCTGCTGGAGCTGCTGCTGCTGCTGTTGCTGCTGCTGCAGCTGGGCGGCCGGGGGCAGGATCTGCATCAGGCTGGGGGGCTGCATGGGCTGTGCGGCGGCCGCTTTGGCCGCGGCTTTCTGCTCCAGCATGTGGCGAAGGCCTGTGGCCAGCACCGCGGCCGTGGCTGGAAAAATCAATCAATCATTCGCTTATTGTCCCCATTTTAAAACAGCCCGGATTTTAGAGATAAGTCTCTGTGACTAGACTAGAATATCGTCGGTGAAATTCAAAAACCTCGTATCTCAATTTTGGTAGTTTTGAGAAAAAAAAGAAAAAAAAGTTTTAAAAATTAACTGCGTTGACCACTATGATGAAGACATTGCGAGTTCAGTCCTGCATTTCGTTAAAATTACTTGAAAAAACAAAATTTTTAGACTTGAAAACAACGAAGATACGAGGTTTTTGTCCTTAACTAGATCTGAATTTGGGACTTACAAGTTTTTCTTCTATTTTCACAACCTCATTTACCCTAGATAGAAAGTCGTTAGAGATACGAGCTTTTGGTGGAAGGTGGCGGGAAAAATTAGAGAGCTGACTGTGTGTGTATCTAATTAAAACCACACAAAAATGAAGATACAAGGCTTTTGAATTTCACCTTAGATATACCAAATACATGGGTGCAACTGCCCAAAATGAAAGGCAGGATCCAGGGACCCATGGCCCCGGCAGGGTATAGGGGCAGAGCCCCGTAGGACGATTCAAGGCGGCAACTTAAGTGAGACACTGGACACTGGACATTGGAGAGATATAACGAGACAGACAGACAGTTAAAATGATAGACAGAGACAGTTTGAGTTTGATAAGCCTTGTAAAATTATTACATTGCCTTTGTAAACTTCCAAGATAAAACGACTAAATTTCAAAACGTCCCAAATCACTTGTGGTCATTTTCTGTTTTTTTGTTGGATGAATTAAAAATTACTGAAATCAGTGAAGAAATGAAAGAGTAGCACCCATGTTGTTCCCATCTTAAAACAATGAACTTTGCGCACCTCAGCACACCTCTGTCATGCGCTGTGGGTGCAGCCTTGAGATGTACTCACGATCGTATGCACTGAACCGCCATTTTAAAACAAGGAAATCTGCGCACCTCAGCACACCTCGATCATGCGCCGTTGGTGCAGCCTTGAGCTGTACTCAAGATCGTGTGCACTGAACCGCCATTTTAAAACAAGGAAATCTGCGCACCTCAGCACACCTCGATCATGCGCCGTTGGTGCAGCCTTGAGCTGTACTCACGATCGTGTGCACTGAACCGCCATTTTAAAACAAGGAAATCTGCGCACCTCAGCACACCTCGATCATGCGCCGTTGGTGCAGCCTTGAGCTGTACTCACGATCGTGTGCACTGAACCGCCATTTTAAAACAAGAAATTTGTGCACCTCAGTCATGCGCCGTGGGTGCAGCCTTGAGCTGTACTCACGACCGTGTGCACTGAACCACTAGTGGTCTCTCAGCAAACGACGCTGACAAAGAGAGCACGATGCCCCCGAAAGCTCCGAGGTGAGCCTATACTTTAGCTGCATGAAACTGTTATAAAATGTGTTTTATCAAGGACATTTGTTCTGCAGTCGATCGATGCAATACAATAAATACAGGCACCTTAAGGTGTCTGAACACGGGAAGACCCCCCACCCACCACCCCACCCTCCAGCACGGCAACACAGCGACAGGCCAGTCATAATATAACTTGCCCATTACATAACTGTGCTGCCATGGTGAAAGAGTGAAAAATACCCACATGCACAGTGACCCCAACATGCTCAACTTCTTCACGCACACGCACACCCAGACACACACACGTACGCACGCATACATGTGGTCACGCGTGCATACACACACACACACTGCTCGGGAGACAGGCATGGCAATGGAAGAGAAGCATTTTTCTCTGAAAATATTGGAAGGGTTTCAGGAGACATTGTTTCATGATGGAATCAATGGCAAAGAGCCCTTTAAGGTGATCAGGGGGCAATTTCTCTTGAGGACAAATACATAAAACTGTTAAAAATTGGGGAAAAGGCGTCGTCTCCTCAAGCTTAAACCCCCATCTGACATGTGTTTTTCTACATTCACTTTTCTCTGAATCCAGAGAATTCTCTGAAGATTACCATGCCTGGCCGAGAGCAGCCCGAATTTCACAGAGATAAGTCTCCTGTGACTAGACTAGAAAATAGCAAAGCACTGACCGGCGCTGGTGCTGTTGATGGGCGGGGGCATGACGGGCAGGCCCAGCCCCGGGGTGCCCGGGGTCAGCGGGGTCAGGAGAGAGGCGGCGGCCGCCTGCGTCATTCCCAACCCCATGCTCGCGGCCATGCTGGCAGCCATGCTGGCCATGCTCATACCCCCGGGGCCCATCAGGGAGTTGCCGAAGCCACCCATGCCACCCCCACCCATGCCACCCCCGCCCATCTGTCCCGAATGCTGCATGGGGTTGCTGGAGGCGGCCAGGAAGGGGGCGGTGACGGCCGTCACCGAGGCGGGTAAGGGGTGGGGGGTGCTGGTGGTGGAGAGGGTGGAGGGGGGGTTGCCCAGGAGAGAGGAGGTGCCGGTAACTCCACCAGAAGCACCAGCGTTGTTGCTGCCGGCGCCCAGCTGAGGCATGGCCAGACCGGGGGGAGCCTGTGTGGGTTTACAGGGGAGGCGTCAGGACACAGTACGATCATCGTTGACGTCATTATTTTCAACATCATCATCATTGCCATTATTATTTTTTGTTATTACTGTCATAATCATCATCATCACCATCATCATTACTATCATCATCTTCATCATCACCATCACCCTCATCATTATCATTACTATCATCATCTTCATCATCACACTCATCATCGTCATTACTATCATCATCACCATCACCACCATTGTCATCACCATCATCATTACTATCATCACCACCACCATCATCATCACCATAATCATCATCATCTCATTATTATTACTGTCATCATCATCATCAGCAGTAGCAGCATTACTTTTACCATCATCACCATCATTACTATCATCATCTTCATCACCACCATCATCATCATCTCCATAATCATCATCATCTCATTATTTATTATTACTGTCATCACCAGCAGCAGCAGCATTACTTTTATCATCACCACCATCATCATCATCAACACTACTTTAATAATACAACATCTCACGGATCTAGGCACTTTACACAATCAATTATAAAATCAATACACACACATGATAATCAAAAAGCAAGTTGCAAAAAAATTTACAAAAATTAAAAAAAAACAGTGCCATGGATACACTGATACAAACATAGCTGATCATCAGCACACTTTCTCAATCATTTTCACATAACATATAATAGTTTCAACAAGAAAACTTATAAATCTGTAAACCCCTGCCACACCCAGCCACATCTCACAATAGTTATACGACAGCGTCAATTTCATTGAAGAGATGAAACTGATGGATAACAAAGTATATAAAAAAGATTAGCATGTGTCCACGCACACACACAGTGACGACACACACACACACACACACACACGACACACACACATTGACACACACACACACACACACACACACACACAGACACTGACACACACACACATTGACACACACACACACACACCTGACACACACACAGACACACACACACACTGACCAGTGAGGCCGGAGACTGCTGGGCATCCATGGCCTGTATTTTGGCCGTTGTGGCCGCGATGGCCACGGCGGCCGCTGTGGGCATGCTGGAGGGGATGGGCATGGGGGAGGGGGTGTCCGTGTCTGGGGGAGTGATGGCCTGAAACACACACTACACCTAGAGCACTTGCCACAGGCAAACACTACACACTACACATAGAGCACTTGCCATGGGCAAACACTACACACTACACATAGAGCACTTGCCATGGGCAAACACTACACACTACACATAGAGCACTTGCCACGGGCAAACACTACACACTATACATAGAGCACTTGCCATGGGCAAACACTACACACTACACATAGAGCACTTGCCACAGGCAAACACTACACACTACACTCAGATACCGGGGGGTGGGGGTGGGGGGGTCTTTTGTATAAATAGTTCCCTCACCTTCTGGAAGTTCTGCGCTTGCAACTTCCTCTAATCTGTCACTCTCTTTGACTCTGCCTTTTCCTTTTGCTTACTGTCTTTCTGCCTTTCCGGTCTATTCTCAGTGTTGATTCTAGGATTTTAGAAAAGGAGCAAGCTTGAATGAAAAACATCTTGGCTCCCCTCACCAACAAAATTGAGCGGCATAATAAAAGTTCAGGCACACAAATTTTTAAAACTTTGTTTAACATTTTCAACGCCAGCCATTTTTCAGCCAAATCTTTCCATTAAACTTACCTGGGTAGAGAAAAGATTGTGTCTGCAATATTGGGGATTCCTCTGTGACGTGCATAAAATAGGGCCTGTCCTTACCTCCCAAAATTAAGAACATAAGGTCATTGGATAACAGACCCTCATTCGATGCCTTTTGGGTGTTAAAGCATTGTGGTGCCAAGAGGCGACAGTGGCCATGAAAGGGTTAAAGGGTTGTTTTCCTTTCATTTTCCTTACACCAGTTGTTGTAAACAAGTGGTGCCAAGAGGCGACAGTGGCCATGAAAGGGTTAAAGTAGGTATTCCAAAGGGGTTTTCAATAATACATGCTACACATTGTCTGTTGCTACAGTTTGATAGATCTTTTGATCCTGATTAATGTGATACCAGAAACAAGTCTGTGTGGTAAAAAATAAAAAAGTTATGACGTTTTATGTGATTTTTGGACTTAGAAGATTTTTCGGCAACATTTTTGTGCCATTTTCACTCGCACACAGCAAAAAAACATAAAGTCACAGAGATCTAAAAGTTCTGATTTTTAATCTTTATATACTGGTAATCAAACACACAAAATTTGTTGACATCAAATGCTTTACCAAAAAAAGTTGTAAATCTCCAAACTCGGTCAAAAATTAAGTTATTTCCACAGATTCTTGGAACAAAATCGCACAATGGGGGTATTTCAAAGGTCTGGTACACAGTTGTTTTCAGTACCATAACTACAAAATCTGGATTACAACTTAATAGTAACATAGAGATTATGCTCAATTTTTTTCAGAACTCTGTTTGTGATAGTTACATCATACTGGTCCAATGAAAATGGTACATCATCGAATTTGAGCGCCTGGCCAAAAAGGATCAATTTTGAAGGTTTTTCAAATTGCTATAACTTTGTCATTTTTAATGCTACTGAGTTGCCCTTTATACCAAATTGTCAAGTTTTTAATGTCCTCTACTCTGAAAACAAGTAAAAGTGCTAAATTTACAAAACATTTAAAATTTTAAGGCTTTTTTTTTTACAAAAATATTCAAATTTTTAATTTTTTCACATTTTCAACTTTCTTTTTTTTTTCTTCCTGAATGAAAATTATGAATAAAAACTCATACCAAATTGTACTTCTGTCTTTTGTGGTTTTATTGGTGTGCTTTTTATTCTTGTGTATGATGTGTTATTATTTTAAAATATTTGTTGAAAATACCAACCGTATTGGAGATTTTGGCCGCCGCCAGAGCCTTCAGACTAAGGCCGTCGGCACCCCCCAGCACTTCATGGCTTTGGATGAGCGTGCCCCTTTACTCAATTTTAACTAAAATGGTTCTATCTAAAAGAAAATTGAATGCTCTTTAAAACCATGTACTTTTTGAAAGGGTGGGGCAATGTTAAGCTGGTTAAAATTTAGTTCAAACTGTTCAAAATAAAATGTCTTATCGAAAATAAGATTTTTGCATAAAAGTTACACCGATTGAAAGCTTGGGGTTTCCTCTTCCCGTGACATGTTCTATTTTTATCCGACCAATGGGCACGCTCAAACAATTGCCCAAAAGGCGTGCAGCGCGTGACGTCAAGTGATCATTCACTAGCTGGCGGACAACAATACAACAAGGAACAAAAAACAAATATTTTTGCATGATGCACATAGACTTGAGTTATGCCGTAATGCATTATTCAAAGTGACAATGTCAAATTCTTTGACAAGCAATGCTTTGACAGGTGAGTTTCCCTCAGTCCTGAGAGGTTCCTGGCACGTTCAGGTGGAAACCCGGAACCAGGAATCTGATCTTGGAACCATTTCGCCACCTGCAGCATAATAAAACAGAATATATGCGTCAGTTCTTTGATTTAACTTTTATTTTCCTAAATGAATACTTCCATATATTTTCATCTTTAGCAACTAAGCAAGACACAAGTGCTTTGCGTTAAGATTCTGTTGTGAAGTCCTTACATGAATTTAAACTTGAGGGAAAAAAACAACTTCAATCCACAGTCCAATTTTTTCCCCCACCTGAAATATAATTTTCCCATCTTTTTTTTCAAAGACAAAGTAAAATGAAGCTAATATTTAAATAATCTGAAGCGAATCTCCAAAATTTATTTGAAAACTCCTAATTGGCTCACTCCCAGTACGGTGATTATGAATCACATCAGGTGGTAGTTGACTTCCTGTCAGTCGTTGACGACCACGTATGTTGGGCTCTAGGTCAGGCAATGCAATAGAACATTGTATTAATTTAGTCGCACACACAGAACGAGAGAAAGGTTATGTGCGTATGTGCATGCATATTTGCATGTGTGTGAGCTATTAATAAAATTATTATAATTATATTATGTCTTTGTTGAACTTCGTTTTTAAAATTTTAAGCGCATATTTAGTCTCTCTCTCCCCTTAGTGTGTGTGTGTGTGTGTGCGTGTGCGCGAGTGCGTGTGCGCGAGAGAGAGAGAGAGCAGGCATGGGAATTGTCAGAGACAAAACAAATCTGAAAAGCCCCCCCCCCTCATTTTTACAGCATTAAAATATAATATTCTAAAAATTGAAGTATTTAGTAACTAAAACTTTTAGTAAAAGTTTGCCTTAAAAACAAAATTATTTGTGGACAATTCCCATGTCTGCAGAGAGAGAGAGTGAGAGAGAGAGAGAGAGAGAGAGAGTTTTAGGAAGTCAGTTGTCTGAAACTTGAAACTGCATCAAATTGTCTTAATTCAGGTACATCCACATGCATTGTGTGTTGTGTGTGTGCATATAACCCAGTTGGGTCTTTAATTGTATGTTTATTATTGGGTTGCTAGGTGCTTGAGTTAAGTTCCTTGTAGTGTGTGTGTGTAAAATAAAGCGTGCAGAAATCAAAATCTCATGTTTGTGAATGAGAAACAGCAGACCTTTATCAATCATTCAATGTATTGTTAATGTTAGTGTGTGTGCATTCTCCAGTATCTGTTCATTGTTAATGAAACACAATATTGAGAACAATTGACTGTTTTTTGTAGTTTTGCTTAGCATTAACTAGTTTCGATTTTGTTGGTAGCCGTAGGTCTAGGCCAAGACAACGTTTACTTAGGCCTAGCATGATATTCCTCTCTATCTCAGAATCTGGGTTGAACTTGAAGTTGAAGATGCTTCACTTTACTGACTAAAGGTTTTCAATTCAGAAACAAACAGTTGAATCTTTTGCAAAATACATGCAGAAGTCTAGAAGCGCAATAATTTTAACCAAAACAATTACTGATTTGAATAAGTATTGGGCAAAAAACGAGGAAATATAATTCTGATCCTAGGCCTAGGCCGATCGAAAAACAGCATCGAATATTGCCAAGGGAAGTCACTCAGTCTAACTAGTCAGACAGACCATTTTTTCAACATCACGTGATCTCACATTTTGATCGATTTCTTTAAAATCTTTCAATTTTATTCCTAATTACATCTTTAAGCGTTAATAATAGGCTTTTTCCAAAACATCTATAATGGTTATGATCGGTTTACATGATGAGAAAAAATTAGCTCGGCTTCGATAGTACTCGACTGCTCGCCGTGTCAAAGATTTGATTTCTAGCTCAAGAACGATGTCATGTTTTACGGAAATACAAAACTTTACAACATCATATATGCATAAAAAATGCACGAATATAATCTTAAACAGCAATACTCACCTAGCATGGAATCAATATCGTAGATAATTTCAAGATGGGCAATATTTTCGCGATGAAACTGAACCTCTGTTAGCGTTGTCGTGCGTGCGCCATTTTTGTCGGCCAGTTGTAAATGGCTGAATGAGGTCACGCGCTCCGCGGAGTTTGGGTTCGTGGTTGAGCGTGCCCATTGGTCGGATACAAATAGAACATGTCGTCACGGGAAGAGAAAACCTCAAGCTTTCGATCGGTGTAACTTTCACGCAAAAATGTTGTCATTTTCGATCAGAAATTTTACTTTGAAAAGTTTGAACTAAATTTTAACCAGCTTAACATGACCCCACCCTTTCAAAAAGTGCATGGTTTTAAAGAGCATTCAATTTCCTTTTAGATAGAACCACTTTAGTTAATATTGAGTAAATGGGCAGGCTCATCCAAAGCCATGAAGTGCGGGGGGGGTGCCGACGGCCTTAGTCAGAAGGCTTGTCGGCGGCCAAAAACTCCAATACGGTTGGTATTTTCAACAAATGTTTTAAAATAATAACACATCATACACAAGAATAAAAAGCACACCAATAGAACCACAAAAGACAGAAGTACAATTTGGTATGAGTTTTTATTCATAATTTTCATTCAGGAAGGAAAAAATGAAAGTTGAAAACAAGCAAAAATCGGCATTCTGGGCAGTTTGTCACAGCTGCAAGGCAGGGCTTTGGAATACCTAGTTAAAGGGTTGTTTTCCTTTCATTTTCCTTACACCAGTTGTTGTAAACAAGTGGTGCCAAGAGGCGACAGTGGCCATGAAAGGGTTAAAGGGTTGTTTTCCTTTCATTTTCCTTACACCAGTTGTTGTAAACAAGTGGTGCCAAGAGGCGACAGTGGCCATGAAAGGGTTAAAGGGTTGTTTTCCTTTCATTTTCCTTACACCAGTTGTTGTAAACAAGTGGTGCCAAGAGGCGACAGTGGCCATGAAAGGGTTAAAGGGTTGTTTTCCTTTCATTTTCCTTACACCAGTTGTTGTAAACAAGTGGTGCCAAGAGGCGACAGTGGCCATGAAAGGGTTAAAGGGTTGTTTTCCTTTCATTTTCCTTACACCAGTTGTTGTAAACAAGTGGTGCCAAGAGGCGACAGTGGCCATGAAAGGGTTAAAGGGTTGTTTTCCTTTCATTTTCCGTACACCAGTTGTTGTAAACAAGTGGTGCCAAGAGGCGACAGTGGCCATGAAAGGGTTAAAGGGTTGTTTTCCTTTCATTTTCCTTACACCAGTTGTTGTAAACAAGTGGTGCCAAGAGGCGACAGTGGCCATGAAAGGGTTAAAGGGTTGTTTTCCTTTCATTTTCCTTACACCAGTTGTTGTAAACAAGTGGTGCCAAGAGGCGACAGTGGCCATGAAAGGGTTAAAGGGTTGTTTTCCTTTCATTTTCCTTACACCAGTTGTTGTAAACAAGTGGTGCCAAGAGGCGACAGTGGCCATGAAAGGGTTAAAGGGCTGTTTTCCTTTCATTTTCCTTACACCAGTTGTTGTAAACAAGTGGTGCCAAGAGGCGACAGTGGCCATGAAAGGGTTAAAGGGCTGTTTTCCTTTCATTTTCCTTACACCAGTTGTTGTAAACAAGTTTCTCTGTGTGTGTGTGTGTGTGTGTGTGTGTGTGTGTGTGTGTGTGTGTGTGTGTGTGTGTGTGTGTGTTGTGTGTGGTGCGTAATGCAGGGGGAGAAGAGGGATGCAACTGGGAGAAAGAAGGGTGAAAAGAATTGTTAAAAAAATGAGAGAGAGAGAGAGAGAGAGAGAGAGAGAGAGAGAGAGAGAGAGAGAGAAAGAGAGAGAGAGAGAGAGAGAGAGAGAGAGAGAGATTGAGACAGTAGCTCTAAAGGCACCTAAAATGAGGAAAGAGGGATGCAACTGGGAGAAAGAAGGGTGAACAGAATTGCTAAAAAATGAGAGAGAGAGAGAGAGAGAGAGAGAGAGAGAGAGAGAGAGAGAGAGAGAGAGAGAGAGAGAGAGAGAGAGAGAGAGAGAGAGAGAGAGAGAGCGCACTGTGTTCAAAGTCTAACCGAAGTCCTTACTTAACACAGGCATCAGAATAGTCTGAAGTCCAACCCTCTGAAACCCGCGGTCCAAGGGCCATCAAGGCCCCAGACTATAGTGGGATAACACTGAAATCAGTTCACAACATGACCAAAATGGCTTTATGCAGTGAGGAATCACTTTAAAATATTTAACACAAAATATAACACTCAACGCAAAGGCAAAACCTCTGACAGTAGAGGCCAATCCTCTGTCAGAAATTCTCAATTCTCTGAAATTACCTGATGCTCTGACAATTCTGATGCCTGTTTACAACTGCCGCGTTCAGTAGCTTTCGCGTTGTGACTTTCGCCGATTCGGCGATCATATCACGGCTCTAATCGTGGATGTCATCGTCCTCTTCCTTGAAACACAACCAACCCTTTCAAAAGACAGTTGTTGGCGTCGTATCCAGCTCGTTTTGCAAGGCACAGTTCCGATTTGCCATTTGGTTGACACATCGCGGATCGCCGCGTAATCGGCCAGAGTCGCGAGTGCCGTTTTTTTTCTTCTTCTTCTTCTTCATTTCTTGACCCGTAGCATTTTTCGATGGTAGGTGCAAGCATTCTTCGTTGATAGGCCACGAAACCAAACAAGTTTGCTTTGTTTTCTTTGCTCACAGCGTCTTACAACAATCGCTGTCGAGCATTGAAGAAAACTCGGCTGGTAGTTGTACCGGAAATGATAATGCGGACTGACATTCTGTGTGACTGGACAGAGCCAAAGTCCTCGGCCAATCCCAATCAAAAGCATTGGCAGAAAGGATGCTCGGTAACTCAGTATTGAGAAGACTATAAACACAGCAGCCACAATTCCGCGCTCGTTAAAGCAAAGCGCGTTCGTTTAGATTTTTTCACAATATTATGCGTCCAAATCAGAAAATGTTTTTTGCTGTTAATTAACGGTAGCAGTACTACCAGGCGGGCGGTACATGGTTTCTTTTGAGTATATCTTGATTGAATATGAACATATCCACATGATTGTTTGCATGGAACTAGCTAATACCTTAGTGTGTTGATTAAAACTTACAATTTTACACTAAACTTACTGGTGATGATTAATTATTTTATAATTAAGTCTCACCGGCTTCATAATTATGTTAATTTGTTTTCCAAACACTACCACTAAACTAATTCTTAGACCTGTTGCACATGCACTTTTAAGAAGTTAATGAGGAAGCTAAACCAAAATTTTCAGAGATAGCATAATTTGGTCTGACTTTAGGCCTGTCAGATTTTTGATCATTTTTTTTATTAAAAAATAAAAAGTCTGTTCCCTAAAAAAATAATTATTATCAACTAAAAGACAATAATTTTGGTTCAGGTTCTTCCAAATGTTATTAAATAAAAGTGTGCAAAATTTCAACTTGATATCTCAAATAGTTTTTTAGATATCTTTGGAAAAAGTGGGAAAACGTTAAAATTTTGCTAACTTTTCAACCGTCAAAAATCTAAATTTTCTGCTTTACCTTGCCACTGAAGTCCTAGTGGGCACCAGCCAGGTAGGGAAATTCCTCTGTTTCTGCTTGTTGTTCATCTCTGGACTTCCTACTCCGCCTCCTGGCAATTCTAGCTTCATGGGTTGCCAATTTGGCCTGATGCTGGGCGTTAATTATGCGCTCAGTGTCAATGCGCGCGAAACAGTCATGTGCATTGGGCCCTACTTCTAAGCCTATTTTACTCATTACTTTTGCATAAGTTTGGGCACCATCATTAAACACACCTACAGCTAAGGAAACAGCAGTGTTGACTGTGGTAAGTCCATGATTTGACCTTTCTATCTAAGCCCTGCCTACCAGTTTCCATCAGTGTGACACTGTGAACACAATATTTACATTGCACATGTGATGAAATAATTTCATTCAAAATTAACATATTAATTATCCCATAATTTCCATTTGGCACAGACGAATCAATGCATTCCTCTTCTTCACACTTATCACCACTGTCACAAGAACTATTCACATTGTTTTCTTCATCCTCCTTCATCACACTATACATCCACTTCAATTTATTTTCAGATACAGTGGGCGTGTCACATTGTTTACTTCCATTTATTGAACACTCGCCTATTGAATTTTGACAAGAATCTCTCAATTCACTCGACACAACTGTAGCAGACGACAGTGACGACTCGACACGTGCTTTCTTTGCGTTTGAGGGACACAAAACACTCTGATTGCCTTGAAACTTTCTCTTTTTGACATATTTTACCCCCTTTTTGCGTGCAGTAGGCATTTTTCTATATTACTACAAAAGATCCCACCAAATTTCATGAAAATCGATCACAAAATTCACAACCACAAGCTTTCAGACAACCACAAAGAGTTACTGTTCTTAGTTGAAATGTCTTCTTACCGCAACAGACGGAAATAAGCCTATTCTGAGCAAAACAAATGCATGTAAATAGTGATGAAAATTTTGAGAGTCAAACCGAAAATATTGTTGCTGATACCCCCCCCTTTACATCAATTTTTCTTAAAAACTACAACATATACACACAAAAGCTGTTAACTATGTGAAAATTGAACCATTTTTCTATAGGAAAACATCCATTATAATTCAGAACGAAAAAAAGTGATTTTTGCTTGAAAATGAAGTAGTACTGCTACCTTTTAAACCTTTTCTTCTGGATTTCAATTTCGACTCTCTTTTAATTTGGTTTGAAAGAAAGTTATACACAAGGGTAAAGAATTTAACCCCTTGACTGCCAGAGAAAATTATAGAAAAAATCATTGGGCAAATCACGCCACAAAAATGACAACTGATAGAGCCAATCTGGCAAAATGGCAACACGGTGATAAGGCAAGTAACATCCCAGGGCTCCCAGGGACCCCCATTTGGGGGTCTATGAAGCACTAAAATTCTACAGGACCCTCTAACCCATTTATGGGTCTATGAAGCACTAAAATTCTGCAGGACCCTCTAAAAGAATGTGCAGGGGGTCCCAGGGATGCACTAAAAAAATTCTTTTTAGCATTCGCTATGCCACTGGGACCCTCTATCCTGCCTCTAGGACCCTCTATAATGTAAGTGTAGGAGTCCCTGGTACCCCTTGTTTTCCGGGACGATTGGGAGCCCTGCATCCTTACCCAAGTCTCACTGTGCTGCAGTGGGGAAAGGGTGAAAACTTAACGACGCGTGCCTCGACCCGAGGACAAGCTCTGGTTTCTTTCCGCCTTACCTTGCCCACCCTGAGGAACTGTCCCCCCAGGTCGAAGAGGTTCATGGAGGTGACGGCGTCCATCTGACTCTGCTGGGTGTCGTACTCCACAAACCCAAACCCCCTGCAACACCACAGCCAACAGATTAGCAATTGACTTTAACTAGCGCAACGCCTAGTACTGGCAATGCACCGTACTGGTAACGCCTAGTAACGGTAACGCCAAGTACTGGTAACGCTGAGTACAGCAAATTTGAAGTGATTCGGTTAAGAAACGGCAGAGTTATAAGGCCCCGTTTCGTTCACGTTGGCGCTGCTCTGAGAGTGACGCGCTCTCCCGATTCTCTTCCAATTTGCTGCTAGGCTTTGCCCGGGCCATAGCAAGCCTGACAGCAAATTGGAGGCGATTTGGTTAAGAAACGGCGGAGTTATTTGTGAAAAGGTGAAGCGGCGTATAGCGCGCGCGTTTCTGAACCGATTCGCTTCCGGTTTGGCACATCGATAGTCCCCGTCCCCGGTCATCTACCTGCCAAATTGGAAGGCAATCGGCCCAGAAACGCCGGGGATACAGGCGACGAGAGGCCGGCGGATGCGCGCTTCGCGCATTTGCGAAACCGCGCAAATGATACGGCCGCCTCGGTTGCCGTTGCCATCGCCCCGTTAGGGCTCACAGCAAATTTGAAGCGATTCGGTCGAAAAACGGCGGAGTTATAAGGCCCGTTTTGTGTTTCAGACACACAGACACACACACAGAAACACACACGGACACTTGGCTTTTTACTATATGATAATCACAGATCCTGGGTTTTTTTTACTGTCATAACGGGGTACGGTTTACGGTTTTAAGGGTTATTTTCATTCTCAGTTGTTCAAATTTTAACCCTTTGCTTACTGCCCATTTGCCCCGCGGGCTGCACTCCCAGCCTGCATGTTCCGAGAGAGAGATGCTAGTGTTATTACAAAACAGACAAAAAGACGACGATGAAGTGCTTGCAAGTGATTTTAGCGATCAGTCTGACGCAAATAGCTTCAGAATAAACGTATTTCAATGTTAACCCTTTCACCGCCAGCCATTTTTCAGCCAAAAAATTCCATTAAATTTAACTGGCTAGAGAAAAAAAATATTCTGCAATATTGACAATTCCTCCGACATATATAGATTGACAATAAGTGTGCTGACAACCATTGTGGTAAAAATGCTTACTGTAATTTTTATTTTTTAATTGCTGTATCCGGATGAAGTGTGTGTGTGTGTGTGTGTGTGTCTGTGTGTGTGTGTGTGTGCGTGCGTGCGTGCGTGCGTGTGCGTGCATGCATGTGCGTGTGCGTGCGTGCGTGTGCGTGCGTGCACACACAGGTATTTCATGTATTGGTCATGTGAATTATTCGATTTGTTCTGTTTGTATTGGAACAATTTATTATGAAAATAAAACAAGTTTAAAAAGGAGAATCATGGAGAGGAGTCCAGCTCCCCGTATGGAGGCACGAGGCATCCACCCACTGCCCCAGAACAGCAACAATCGGTACTTACTTGTGTTTCCCAGGTCTGGAAGGGTCTTGTGCTAGCTTGCACTCCTTGATGTTGCCAAAGGCTTCAAACACACTGAAAAGACACAACAACATTATTTTGATCACATGAAGTTGTACAGGTGCATGCCTACAGGCATCCTTAACCCTTTCGCCGCCAGCCATTTCTCAGCCAAAACATACCATTAAGCTTAACTGGGTAGAGAGAAAAACATCATCTGCAATGGCTTGTACCCACGTGTCGTCATATCCGCCAGCCATTTCTCAGCCAAAACATACCATTCAGCTTAACTGGGTAGAGAGAAAAACATCATCTGCAATGGCTTGTACCCACGTGTCGTCATATCCGCCAGCCATTTCTCAGCCAAAACATACCATTCAGCTTAACTGGGTAGAGAGAAAAACATCATCTGCAATGGCTTGTACCCACGTGTCGTCATATCCGCCAGCCATTTCTCAGCCAAAACATACCATTCAGCTTAACTGGGTAGAGAGAAAAACATCATCTGCAATGGCTTGTACCCACGTGTCGTCATATCCGCCAGCCATTTCTCAGCCAAAACATACCATTAAGCTTAACTGGGTAGAGAGAAAAACATCATCTGCAATGGCTTGTACCCACGTGTCGTCATATCCGGCCACAAGGAGCGCGCCATATTATGGGAGACCGCCATCTTAGTCAGTAACTTTGTTTTTTTTTAAATGCCAGATCGATGCTGTTTACACACAAATAAGGACTAAGATGGCGACACTTCCGTTGGAAGGGTCGAAATGCGCACGCAGGTGGGGGGGGGGGGAGCCATACTGGGAATATCTCTGCGACATGCTTAACATTAGGCCTATCCTTACCTCCTAAAATGAAGAAAATAGGGTCTTCGGGTAACAGGCCCTGATTTGATGCCGTTTAGTGACATGGGTGTTAAACCATTGTGGTGCATAAATGCGACATTGGCAGCGAAAGGGTTAAACTTAAAGACCCACCAGATCACGTGTCAAAATCACGGGTTTCACATGGTTTTTCCCCCTCTTATAGCAAGCAAGAAATCTTGTTTCGACCAGGTTTGACTCCCATACAAATGCCCCCAAACTGAAAACGGAGCATCATCTTAATGAGCTGCTTCAATTTGAAGTTGGGGACATTTGTATGTGGGTCACAGCTAGCCCAGACAAAAAACAAGGGACTTAATCATGGTGGGTCAGTGTGTCTTTAAAGTTAAATCTTCTAGCGCCATTTCTTTTCTTTTTTTAAACGTTCTTGGTTAGTCGCTGCATCTCAACCAACAGGAGGGGAGTAAGGTTGTTGTTTTTCGAGTGTGCATGCGTTGCTTTAGCTTAATGAAAGAAAAAAGTCACGTAAGCTCTAAAAATAGACAAACACATGGCAGGGTGTTTGGCAGTGAATGTTTTTGCATTTGGTGGGAGTGTAGGGTGAGGGACTTGGGCGAATGTGCTCGCCCATGCTGCTGGAAGAGTTTAAGCACACTGAAACGACCATAACATCATCATTTTGATAATAATATGAAGTTATGCCTACAGACATACTTAAACACACTGGGGAAAAAACCCCACATAATTTACAATCTATGTTGTTGTGCTACAGGCTTCAGACATAATGAAAACATAAACAATGGCAAATAAAATGATAGCTATGTCAGGGCTCCCAGGGACCCCCATTTGGGGGTCTATGAAGCACTAAAATTCTAAAGGACCCTCTAAAAGAATGTGCAGGGGGTCCCAGGGATGCACTAGAAAAACTATTTTCAGCATTCGCAATGCCACTGGGATCCTCTATCCCGCCTCTAGGACCCTCTAAGGAGTCCCTGGGACCCCTTGCTTTGAGGAACGATTGGGAGCCCTGTATGTATACAAATAAAATTGTCAGTTTATCGTACAGCATAGCAACAGACATCAGAATACTCCAGAGTCCAAACCTCTGTAAGGGGGCAGGGGTCCAGGGGCCGCCCAGGCCCCAGTCGGGGGGTCAGGTGGTATCGGAGGTATCGCGTTCGCCTCGTGTCAAGTAAACCCGAGTTCGAACCTGGGTACAGGGGATTTTTCCTCTCACTTTACACTAGGCCTTACGGGTCTGAATGTGGAGTCTTTCGTTTGAGACGATAAACCGAGGTCCCGTGTGCCCATGCACTTAGCACACGTTAAACCCAGTGGCAATGAAAAAGTTGTCATTTGGTCAAAATTTACCCGCCTTCTTTTCCTTCCTCATCAGTCACACAAAAATTGCATGCACATTTTTTAAAAATAAAAATTGGGTGGCGCGCCTCTGGCTGCAATGCGCTCTCCAGGTGGGAGCAACCCGAATTTCACAGAGACGCCTCTGTGACTATAAAGTACCTAATACTTTTGGCATAGGGGAAGCTAAGCCCCTTCCATTGTTGTGGGCTTTCATTGTCAAGCTGTCTTCTTCTTCTGCGTTCCCAGGCCATATGGCCATAATGGGTAAGGTACGTATGTGTCCGGTTTTCAGTTTTCACTGGTCTCCCCGCTGCGCACAGCCGACACATTCCGATTTCGGAGGAGCTCAAAGGAGCAAAATTATTCGGAAGACATTTTGGGAAAAAAGGCCAATAAGTCAGAAAGATAGATGATAGAAATCAAAGGGAAAAGGCAGAGTCAAAGAGAGTGGCAGAGAAGAAGAAGACAGCTTGACAATGAAAGCCCAGAACAATGGAAGGGGATAAACTTCGCCTGTGCCAAATGCTTTGGGGTATTTTGGGGTAAGTTTGTTTGAAAAGCATGGGAGCCCAGCGGGGTCATTAGTGGCACTGACCTGTGAATGTCGTTCTCAGCCAGGTCGAGGTGGATGGAGGCCACATAGATCCTGTAGTAGTGGGTCAATAGTACCACTGACCTGTGAATGTCGTTCTCAGCCAGGTCGAGGTGGATGGAGGCCACATAGATCCTGTAGTAGTGGGTGGGTCAATAGTACCACTGACCTGTGAATGTCGTTCTCAGCCAGGTCGAGGTGGATGGAGGCCACATAGATCCTGTAGTAGTGGGTGGTTAGTACCACTGACCTGTGAATGTCGTTCTCTGCCAGGTGGATGGAGGCCACATAGATCCTGTAGTAGTGGGTCATTAGTGGCACTGACCTGTGAATGTCGTTCTCAGCCAGGTCGAGGTGGATGGAGGCCACATAGATCCTGTAGTAGTGGGTGGGTCAATAGTACCACTGACCTGTGAATGTCGTTCTCAGCCAGGTGGATGGAGGCCACATAGATCCTGTAGTAGTGGGTGGTTAGTACCACTGACCTGTGAATGTCGTTCTCTGCCAGGTGGATGGAGGCCACATAGATCCTGTAGTAGTGGGTGGGTCAACAGTACCACTGACCTGTGAATGTCGTTCTCTGCCAGGTGGATGGAGGCCACATAGATCCTGTAGTAGTGGGTGGGTCAATAGTACCACTGACCTGTGAATGTCGTTCTCAGCCAGGTGGATGGAGGCCACATAGATCCTGTAGTAGTGGGTGGGTCAATAGTACCACTGACCTGTGAATGTCGTTCTCTGCCAGGTGGATGGAGGCCACATAGATCCTGTAGTAGTGGGTGGGTCAATAGTACCACTGACCTGTGAATGTCGTTCTCAGCCAGGTGGATGGAGGCCACATAGATCCTGTAGTAGTGGGTGGGTCAATAGTACCACTGACCTGTGAATGTCGTTCTCTGCCAGGTGGATGGAGGCCACATAGATCCTGTAGTAGTGGGTGGTTAGTACCGACCTGTGAATGTCGTTCTCAGCCAGGTCGAGGTGGATGGAGGCCACATAGATCCTGTAGTAGTGGGTGGTTAGTACCACTGACCTGTGAATGTCGTTCTCAGCCAGGTCTAGGTGGATGGAGGCCACATAGATCCTGAAGTAGTGGGTGGCTTCGATGGCCAGCTGCTCGATGATGGGCTGGGCCTGGGGCATGTTGCTGGGGCGACCCACCTGGTACACAACGCAACACACTGCCCGTCAACGCACCGCCCATCCCACAACTCGTCTGCACTGTCAGTTCTTAACCAGCAATAACTCAAAACATACAAACATATACTGCTCAAAATTTGATAAGGATATTATCTTAATCATGCGAAAATATCAAAGATAAACATAAATCCATTCAAATTTTTTTCTTATTATTTAGTTTAATCAATATTTCAGCTTCACATTTTGATCAAAAATGAGGTCTGAGAATGATTTGATTTGCTTACCGAGGAATGTTTGCGATACTCCTTCAAAATGCATAAAACCACCGAATGGGGCGACGTCGATTTCCAGATTTTTTGGATTTTTTTTGGTGGCAAGAAAAATCATGGACAAGAATGTGCAAGACCCCCTCACTGCAATTTCAGCTTGGAAACGCCATTTTGTGTTCTGGAGGAGCTTTTGAAGCTCCTGCTGATCCAGGGTGTTCCACTCCTCCAACAGACACTGTTCCGGGTCATGTAGACTTCTGAGGTGCTATGAACGGCTGCTAACGGCTGCCTGGAGCATGTTTCAACATTGTTCTATCAGACTGAGGTCTCTGGATCGGGCAAGTTGCCTCATATGGACGACAGTCTCTTGCTGCAGGTACGTGTAAACAACCCTTGCACGACGAAGAGGTGCATTATCATCCATGAAGATGAGGTCAACTCGGATCGTACCAGCAGAAAGCTTGACGTGGACATTGAGGAACTCATCACTGTAGTAAACAGCTGTCAGAGATTCCTTGTGAAGAATTTGTGACAGTTTTCCCAACCGCGCCGACACAGGACCAAACCGTCAAAGACCCACTCCCAAGATCTGCCATGCTCTCTGACTCACGTTTTCAAGGTAACGCTCTCTTGAGAACCTACACATCCTGGCAAGACCATCAGTGAAATAAAATAAAATCCTGAACTCGTTGGTGAAGAGAATTCATGTCCAGTCTCATGTCACAGTGGTGGTTCTGGGCTCTCAAAAGACAGCGCTGCTAATGAGCCGGAACGAGCAGGATGCCCAAACTTGCCCAGGGGGAGTGAAGGCAGCATCATGGAGTCCGTTCCTCACAGTTTGGGTGGAAATGTTCTGCACTGAGACATTCAGCAAATCAAAATACTGCCAGTGTGTGTGAAACGATTTTGGCAGGCCTGAAAAAGGTGGAAAACGGCCATTTTTATTACCAGTCGCTCAATTCCTGCCACCTTCACGATGTGTATCAGCAGTACCAAGCTCACGGCAGTGAATCCAAGCTCTGGAAGCAACGCATTGCGATATTCCAAACACTAATGACACAATGAGTCTGTGTACAACAGACTCAACTGTGTTCAAAAGCAGAAAATCCTTGGATACTAGGAAAAGTTGCACACATGAAAATGCATTGCTTACAATTACACCACCTCTTGAGTCTTAGTAATCAAGATTGTAAAAGTCTATCCGTAGCAAATTTTGAGCAGTGTATGTGATTGTGCATAGAAAAAAACACCCAACCAGACACAATGCAATTTTGGCATAGATTGGCAAACAAAGAAGTCATCCAAAATTGTCTTTCATGTTGTGGTTACTACAGACAAACCTCTATTTTAAGACTTCCAAAATGTCCGGAAAAATCGGTCGTAAATTGGAGGGGTCGTATGACGGAGGTTTTCACTGGCAGCCGTAGAAAGAAAAAGTTCAGCACAGTTCATACTCTCTTCTTCATGCACACATACAATGACATATTAAAACTGGATTTGGGTCTTTCCAACTCCATAGGATTGTGCAATCGATACGTTAGTTTCACTTTGCCGACTTCTTTTAATCACCTCCACTCTCGTCCAAAGTCAGTGGGGTTTTTTTTCAAAGTCAGTGGTTTTCGTGCTTTTCCTACGCTTTCCGCCATCTTTTCTACAACAAGGGAAGCGACTCCGCTTTCAGGCCCTTGACCGTGGTTGTTTCCCTTTACTCGAAGTCTATGCAGACGACAACAACGGTCGTAAAAACCAACAAAATGGCGGTCGTAAGTCGCGTTTTAGAGGAAGTCGTTTAAGAGAGGTCGTTTACATAGTAAAATGCATCTGTGCCAACAAATTCGGTCTCAAATGAGAGGTGGTTGCTTAACAGAGGGTCGTAAAATAGGGGTTTGTCTGTAGTAGATTACATAAAAAATAGACATAAACGTGCCCTAAACAGGTATTTTGGGGAGTGGCTGACTATTTTTGTCTTTTGCTCAAAAACATTCTGAGAGACTCATGTCGATTTTAACCCATGCACCACCACATATTGATCAAATAAGATGTCGCTTCTCAACATTTAAGAAACGTTACTCCAGATATTGCCGCAGCAATCTAGTTTACACTAGATTCTTTATAAAAATTTAAGGCTTGTTTTTTTTTTATACAGCAGGTTCAAGTGGGTTTTTTTCGTTTTTCAGCAAGTGTACATGCAAATTATTTCCTGAAACTTTCTTCACATATGAACTTTTTTGTGTTTATAATTCTATTGCTTTATGCATGTGACATGCACACACATGCAGTATGTCCATACCTACACATAGACAAGAGGCAGAGAGAGAGAGAGAGAGAGAGAGAGAGAGAGAGAGAGAGGGAGGGAGAGGGAGAGAGAGAGAGAGAGAGAGAGAGAGAGAGAGAGAGAGAGAGAAAGAGAGAGAGAGAGAGAAAGAGAGAGAGAGAGAGAGAGAGAGAGAGAGAGACAGAGAGAGAGAGAGAGAGAGAGAGAGAGAGAGAGAAAGACAGAGAGAGAGAGAGAGAGAGAGAGAGAGAGAGAGAGAGAGAGAGAGAGAAAAAGAGAGAGACAGAGAGAGAGAGATACAGAGAGAGAGAGAGAGAGAGAGAGAGAGAGAGAGAGAGAGAGAGAGAGAGAGAGAGAGAGAGAGAGAGAGAGAGAGAGACAGAGAGGAAGAAGAGAGAGAGAGAGAGAGAGAGAGAGAGAGAGAGAGAGAGAGAGAGAGAGAGAGGAGAGAGAGAGAGAGAGAGAGAGAAAGAGAGAGGAGGGCAAAAAGAAAGAAGGAAGGAGGAAAAGACAGGAGGAAAGAAGACGTAAAAAAACAAAAAAACTTGTCAAATCATAAAAGATCAAAGAAGAAAATTCACAGCACAAACAAAAAGTGTGATCTTAAGATACTTTAGGCATATTTAACGGGCAGTTAAAAACCCTTATAATACTAGTATTACTACAGGATATCAACAACAACATGTTTTTTAAAGTCAATATCTGAATGTTAACAGTTTTTACAGGCGTTTGATTTTTTTAAAAACACATGAACTAATAGACACTGTCCACATCCAGTTCCACGAACATCGTTATGAGTAACACAGCGATAATTCCA
>JAGGCT020002748.1:27500-28800 GCA_017654935.2 Phymorhynchus buccinoides | reverse complement strand
TTGGAGACCACGACGTGATCGAATCGTATCGTACGGTCGGTACGATTTGAGTGGACATGTGGCTGGCCCTTGATTATTTGTTCCCACTACTGTAAAAACCACACCAAAAAAACACACTCACATATTGTACAGATTTCACGTTACTATTGGCCCGTTGGTGAACTTTAGGCTGATGCCAACCAATCATACTTGAAAAGCTATTTGAGTAAAGGGATTGAGAGAGCTAGAGAGAGAAAAAACCCAACGAGAATGAGAAAAGTCAATAAAAGCTTTATAGCAGACGAGATCAGTGGGAACAAACCAAGCAGACGACATTTTGTTGTGGATGGGTGAGTGTATCGATCTACTGACTGACAGTGCCAGATCAATAACTAAGACAGGAAAACTGTATGCTATGAGTGTGCTTGGTAGCCTAGCTGGAATGTTCGAAGACTGTTTTGTTTAACGATTAAATAAATTAGTAATTAACTAGTAGAGTTCAGTTTTATGGAATTCAGTTGTAGAAAACAACAACCGAGAATGAGAAAAGTCGATAAAAGCTTAGCAGACGCGATCAGTGGGAACAAACCAAGAAGACGACATTTTGTTGTGGATGGGTGAGTTTATCGATCGACCGACTGACAGTGACTGATCAGTAAGTAAGACAGGCAAACTGTATGAGTGTGCTTGGTAGCCTAGCTGGAATGTTCGAAGACTGTTTTGTTTAATTAAATAAATTAGTAATTGTCTCAGCTTTTTTCTCCTTCTAGTCTGTTAGTTAGGGAGAAAGGTGGCAGAGTGGTTAAGACGTTCGCCTGCCAAATGTAATGCGTGACTGCAGCGTGAGTGACCCGGGTTCGAATCCCGGCCTCGCCCTTTTCTTTCTAGTTTGACAGGAAAATCGAACTGAACGTCGAGTCCTTCGGATGGGGACTTAAAGCTAGTCTGACCCGTGCGCTATACGCACGTAAAAATCCCACAGCAGTTAAAAGTCGGTAAGAGCAGGGAGAAATCCCGCTGCCTGGTATGGCCAAATTGATAGCTAGATTTTCCAAGTGTGCCCCCCCCGCCTCCTCGAATTTTTTTGAATTTTTAAATTGGGTAGGCGCTGCACTTGTGGCGACGCGCTCTCCAGGGGAGAGCAGCCCGAATTTTACAGAGATAAGTCTCTGTGACTAGAATATACCAAATACCAGTTTACGTTTTGTTTGTGTTCTCCTTTTCTTGTCTAATAGCTTTTAAGGAAGATGGATCGATCATCTAGTATAGTAGGCTTATTAGACCAGACAGACCGGCGTCGATATTTTTAGGACAAGCTCAT
>JAGGCT020002748.1:0-12500 GCA_017654935.2 Phymorhynchus buccinoides | reverse complement strand
GAGAGGAGGGGGGAACGGCAGTTCTTGTGACGCTGTCACGGCACAATCAATATATATCCAAAGTTCTGTAAATCGTGTTTTCTGAATAATTCCAATCCTTTTGAGGAGATTTATTTCAAAGCATATCATTGTTTGTACATATGTCCACGTGAATTTAATGCATTATTCAGTAGAAAACCTTAGCATTAATTTCATTACAGAAAAAGAAATACATCGAACAATACAACGTGTCATTTGAAGGATTCAAAGGAAAAATATTAATTAATTGGTGACGTTAAGTACGGCTCGTGCATCAATTATATTATCATAATTATTCACCAAACAGTTAAAATCAAAAGAAAAATCAAAAACGAAAGAGCTACCTCTTTGTCAATGTAACAACCTCACATTTTCATGATTGAATACACGTGTGGATGTTTCAGAGTTCGTGTTTCCTGTCAGAACTTTCGTCATATTCATTCTATGTTCATTCGCCAAAAATTACAAAGGAGAATCTCCAAACAAAAGAGCTATTTCACAAATGTTGCATTATAACTTCTCACAAATTGTGAAACTACTCATATTGTTATGGACGGCACCAAGCCCAAATCAGATTGCACAGGGACTCATAGAACGACCACAACAAAATCAATCTCAGACCTGCAACAGGTTATCATTTTAAAAAATAGGTCTAGTGTCTATTATGCTTGGCTTTTAGTAAATGTCCATCTGGGAGAATCAACCAATAACACAACTGGAGAGAAGAGAGCAAGAACTCATTCATTCAGCATCCATGACCAAAAGGGGTCTTACCAACATCATGCTTGCACAGGGCTTAATGAAGTATTTTTCAGAGAAGAATACATTCTCTCTGATCATCAGATATGATATTGAAAACTTAAAAAAGAAACACTGCCATGAAGAAGCTGAGACAGTTATTGCTCATCAAATCTTTGCTTCAATAATTTCTTTTGAGCCGACTGTGGTTCTTTCACCAAAATGTCCCATTTTACGTCTCTGTCAGTCTAAGGCCTGAGTCATGTCTCAGTACCAAGGTAACGGTGAAATTATGTCAATAAGTAAAACTAACACATTTTGTCAGGCGCCCAGGTGAACAGATGTTCCAAGCGTTTTCTAACACTTAAACCCTGACCTGATGAGCAATGAAGGTTTCAGCCGCTTCATGGGAGTAGTTTTCTTCAAAGTTGCACCATTTGGTTTTAAGATCACTACGAAAGTGCTTCAGTAGTTAATAAGCAAGTATGATGCTAGTAAGATGCCTTTTGCCCATGGGTGGTGACATCATGTTCTTAAGAGATACAACAAGCTTCCTCTGTGGATGATTATGTAACTGTTGGTGTGGTAAGTGGCTTCTCTCGAGTTTTATTCTTAAGCAATTCGTCCAGAGATAGGATAACGTGACCTTCAATGCAAACCAGAATCACATCATATTCTACTCATTTTGATGAAAGCCTGGTGCGGATCGGAGATTGTCCTCACTGACTGTGTTTGCATCATGCACAGAAGCCATGCCATCAAATTGAGAGTCTATGCAAACTACTGCAGGCATGGTATGAGACCTAATATCATGCGAACGGGACTTTAAAGTGTTCATAATACTCAATCAGGGTATACTAAATTAAAAATCAACATTTTTAATAATTCGTATCAGGAATTTATTGTCTCTTGTAAATGGTAGCCGAAGTTTCCTTTTGTCACGAAAGATCATTATCATGAACAACAAGAAGACTATTCTGGCTGGAAATATGAACAATGAAACACTCACACGTGCTGTTAAACATACAAAAATATAGCTTTAATGTGGTGGAAAGTAATAGTAGCTAACTAGCTCTTTGGGTAAGACTTGAATTTACCTGTTTGATGAATGAGTGTAAAGTTGATGCAGTAGCTGTGTTAAACATCACAGATTGAGCAGTGCCTGTTCCTTGAGAACCCTTCGGGCTGACTTTTTGTACAGTTAAAAGTTGTGTGTTATCATATATCATATTATACATGGCAATTTAGGCTTACAAATAGCCTTTAGCCTATTGTCACATTTTGTGACATTTGTTCACTGAAGGTCCTTTAATTGAGATGGAAATAGTTACAACCAAATGTGTGTGTGTGTGTGTGTGTGTGTGTGTGTGTGTGTGTGTGTGTGTGTGTGTGTGTGTGTGTGTGTGTGTGTGTGCGTGTGCGCGTGTGCATGTGCGTATGCGTGTGTGCTTGTGTGAGTGAGATGATAGGCATATGTGTGCGCGTGAATGCGTGTATGTAAACGTATAATTACATTTGAATAAAATCAATGTGCTTTGAATTCCGTCCCAAATCCTTCTATTTTAATACCGTCCGAAAACTTTATTTTATTTCTGTTCCAATTCCTTTATTTCAATTTCGTGCCAATTCATTTGTAACCCCTCTGAAATCCTTCTATTTTGATTCCTCCCCAATTCATTCTATTTAATTCCGTCCCAATTCATTATATTTTAATTCTGTACCAATTAATTCCATTTTTCATTCCGTCCCAAATCAATTTATTGTCATTCCGTCCGAAACAATGTTGTTTTATTTATGTTCCAGTTCCTTTTATTTTAATGTTCGTCCCAATTCAATTTCAAACCCCGTCTCAAATCCTATTTTCATCCTATTTATAACTCCGTCCCAAATCCTTGGCGCGCGCGCGCGTGTGTGTGTGTGTGTGTGTGTGTGTGTGTGTGTGTGTGTGTGTGTGTGTGTGTGTGTGTGTGTGTGTGTGTATGTGTGCGTGCGTGTGTCCCAATTCATTCTGTTTTAATTATGTCTCAATTCCTTTCATTTATAATTCTGTTCCAAATCTTTCCTCATTTCGTTCCAATCCCTTCGCCTTTTCCATTCCATTTTTTTCATGTATTTTTTCCCCTAACCCCCCCCGTTTGTGTCTCGATTTGTCTTTCGTCCCCCCCCCCCCCCCTCTCTCTCTCTCTCACTCTCCTGTCTCTCTTATCTCGCTATCTCTCTTTCACTTCAATGCTGAATGAAAACATTTATTGATGTAGTTTTACCAGATCACGTGTCCGTCCTCTGAATCTCAGGTTTTTGTTGTTGTTGTTGTTGTCTGTTTGTTGCTGGCTGAAATCTTATTATTGCTTTGTCCCTTAAATACAACAAACAACCTTGGATGTAAAAACAACAACAACAACAAACAAACTATCAACAACAACAACTACAACAACACAATGCCTTTCACTTGTTGAAATCTACAAATCACTCGTTTGATTTTCACAATTACAAAAAAATAAAATAATAATGACCCACAGATGCATTTTGTTGGCACAACACGTTTACACGTGTGTGTGTGTGTGTGTGTGTGTGTGTGTGTGTGTGTGTGTGTGTGTGTGTGTGTGTGTGTGTGTGTGTGTGTGTGTGTGTGTGTGTGTGTGTGTGTGTGTGTGTGTGTGTGTGTGTGTGTGTGTGTGTGTGTGTGTGTGTGTGTGTGTGTGTGTGTGTGTGTGTGTGTGTGTGTGTGTGTGTGTGTGTGTGTGTGTGTGTGTGTGTGTGTGTGTGTGTGTGTGTGTGTGTGTGTGTGTGTGTGTGTGTGTGTGTGTGTGTGTGTGTGTGTGTGTGTGTGTGTGTGTGTGTGTGTGTGTGTGTGTGTGTGTGTGTGTGTGTGTGTGTGTGTGTGTGTGTGTGTGTGTGTGTGTGTGTGTGTGTGTGTGTGTGTGTGTGTGTGTGTGTGTGTGTGTGTGTGTGTGTGTGTGTGTGTGTGTGTGTGTGTGTGTGTGTGTGTGTGTGTGTGTGTGTGTGTGTGTGTGTGTGTGTGTGTGTGTGTGTGTGTGTGTGTGTGTGTGTGTGTGTGTGTGTGTGTGTGTGTGTGTGTGTGTGTGTGTGTGTGTGTGTGTGTGTGTGTGTGTGTGTGTGTGTGTGTGTGTGTGTGTGTGTGTGTGTGTGTGTGTGTGTGTGTGTGTGTGTGTGTGTGTGTGTGTGTGTGTGTGTGTGTGTGTGTGTGTGTGTGTGTGTGTGTGTGTGTGTGTGTGTGTGTGTGTGTGTGTGTGTGTGTGTGTGTGTGTGTGTGTGTGTGTGTGTGTGTGTGTGTGTGTGTGTGTGTGTGTGTGTGTGTGTGTGTGTGTGTGTGTGTGTGTGTGTGTGTGTGTGTGTGTGTGTGTGTGTGTGTGTGTGTGTGTGTGTGTGTGTGTGTGTGTGTGTGTGTGTGTGTGTGTGTGTGTGTGTGTGTGTGTGTGTGTGTGTGTGTGTGTGTGTGTGTGTGTGTGTGTGTGTGTGTGTGTGTGTGTGTGTGTGTGTGTGTGTGTGTGTGTGTGTGTGTGTGTGTGTGTGTGTGTGTGTGTGTGTGTGTGTGTGTGTGTGTGTGTGTGTGTGTGTGTGTGTGTGTGTTTAGTAGATTATTAAAGATCGTACTGCTTTTTATTTAAATATAAAATTCATTCATTTGAGTTTGGCCTTTAAAAAGATCCTGGTGCATTTTATTATTTTTTTAATTAATCTACATTTTCTATTGTTTTGTTTCGTGGTTTGTTTTTCATATGTTGATTCAGTCTGGTTTTTACTTACAAATCTCCCCCGTTGGGATACATGGGTGTGGGAGGGTGGGTGGTTCTGTCGTGCAAATAGTTCCCCCACCTTCTCGAAGTTCTGTGCCTGTAACTTCCTCTAAGCTACCACTCTCTTTGACTCTGCCTTTTCCCTTTGCTTACTGTCATCTACTATCTTTCTGCCTTTCCGGTCCATTCTCCTGCCTTTTGTTTTCTAGAAACTCTTACACATTTTTTCTCTTCAAAGACGGACGTACTGGGCCTAACCATTTCTTACTTAGGCAGATAACGTCAGCATGACGCATCTGCGCTCATATGACTGGAGACTGTCTGACCACTCTCTTTGACTTTGCTCACTGTCATCAACTATTATCTTTCTGTCTAACTGGTCCATAGTCCTGCTTTTTGTTCTTGTGAAATTCTTACCACAAAGATTTCTCCAGCCGAAGGCGGACACGCTCTGCCTAACAATTTCTTTAGTTTGGCACCTAACGGCAGCATGACGCATTATGTTGTGCTCATATGACAGGAGACTTTCTGCGTCATCGAAAAAGAAGCAGAACTTAGAAATGACTCGTTTGGTTCGCCTACCCCAAGAGCATTTTTCGCTTTAGTACTCAATATATTTTTTCTTTTCTTTTTTTCCATTTGTTAAAGTTCATGTTGCTTTTCACCAAAATTAAGTAGACTCGATTGCTTTTTTGAACAAACCAAATTGATGTTCGCTTTTTGTTGAGGTTTTTTTTTAGCATTCTAGTTTTTTTTTCCATTTTCACTTATTTTTTTAAAATAAATTATGTGCGCTTTTTTTTTAATGGCGTAACGCCTACTTGTTTAAAATAATTTGCTTAGATTTTTAGGAAAATGTAAATGTGTTTATATGCATTGTTATTTACTTTAGAATGCCTTTATTATTTAGCTGAAATGCATTCTTTTACTACTGTGCTTTGTTTTATTATTTTACTATATATTGTTTGTGTGACACAAAATCGTTATGGAGATTAAAGAATTATGTACAATCATAGTGTGTGTGTGTGTGTGTGTGTGTGTGTGTGTGTGTGTGTGTGTGTGTGTGTGTGTGTGTGTGTGTGTGTGTGTGTGTGATTAGGCCTTCATGAGTCTCTCCATGTGGGGATACCGGGATGTCGCGGGTCTTCGGTACAAATAGTTCTTCCCACCTTCTGGAAGTCAGACTCTCTCAGTGCGTGCGCGCTGGTTCCCAAGTGTACGGGTGGCAGACTACACTTGAAGTTCTGCTGGGTGGCAGACAGCAGAAAGGGCGACACAGTCATCCTTCCTCACCATGGGAGTTGATGGACTTGTATGCGGACAGGACGACGTGCGACGGCTTGGATCATCTCTGCAGTGTTGGCCTCTGAGTCAACAAGACAGCCGATGCCCAGTAGGCGCCAGTTGCAAGTTGTCCAAGGCTGCTCTAAGTGGGGCCAGCGACCCACTTGCCTACTGCGAGGGATACATCCGCCTGCAGAGACGACTCGCCCTGGCTGCGCGTCTTCTGCCTGTGTACGACGACATCAACACCCCGGTATGGAGCAGGTAGCCCGGTGGTCCTGAAGACAGCCTTCGGGAGAGAGGTTAGCAGCCAGCAGCCTTGGAAAGAAAAGCGGGAACTGAGATCGACAACACATTGCATGTGTCTCACAATGCTTTACCATCTCTGCCCCGCCTCCACGATGCTGATCTCACCCTAAGCATCAAGAAAGAAGCCCAGACTTGGACACCCGTCCACACGACAAGTACCAGTCCCCTACGACGCCTTGGCACGTCCAGAACCACTGTCTCATCGTCGTCGCATCGTCTTCATCCCCGGGAAGACATCAGCGTCTTCAGGAACACTGTCTAGAAGAGGCTATGCCTAATTAAACGTTAAACCAACCGTATCATCATCATCATTCTGGATGTTCTGTGTTAGAACTCCCTCTAATATATCACTCTCTTTGACTCTGCCTTTTCCCTTTAATTACAGTAATCTACCGTCTTTCTGCCTTACTACTGGTCCGGCCGTTTTGGGGTTTTTTTCATTCAAGAAATTCTTACACAGATTTTCTGCAGCCGAAGTCAGACATGCTTACTTATTTCTTAGATAGGCGCATAACCGGCAGCGTCGACGCACCTGCGCTCATAGTTGACAAGGAAAACTGTCTGAGCGATCGACTGACGATGAGGAAGAAGAATCCATTGCACAATTCCTGCTTACACTCACTCTTAAAACAATGTCATGATCTACAGTCATGAAGAGGCACGGTACCCTGCAGCTTCAGTCTTCTGTGGAAGTCTATCACTCTTAATACAATGTTATGATCTACAGTCATGAAGAGGCACGGTACCCTACAGCTTCAGTCTTCTGTGGAAGTCTATCACTCTTAATACAATGTCATGATCTACAGTCATGAACAGGCACGGTACCCTGCAGCTTCAGTCTTCTGTGGAAGTCTATCACTCTTAATACAATGTTATGATCTACAGTCATGAACAGGCACGGTACCCTACAGCTTCAGTCTTCTGTGGAAGTCTATCACTCTTAATACAATGTCATGATCTTCAGTCTTCTGTGGAAGTCTATCACTCTTAATACAATGTCATGATCTACAGTCATGAAGAGAAACGGTACCCTACAGCTTCACTCTTCTGTGGAAGTCTATCACTCTTACTACAATGTCATGATCTACAGTCATGAACAGGCACGGTACCCTACAGCTTCACTCTTCTGTGGAAGTCTATCACTCTTACTACAATGTCATGATCTACAGTCATGAAGAGGCACGGTACTCTACAGCTTCAGTCTTCTGTGGAAGTCTATCACTCTCATTCTAGGTGTGTGTGTGTGGCGGGGGTGTTGCACTGGCTCTGGGGAAACATATGGATGCCCCGTGCCTCCATACGGGGAGCTGGACGACCCCGACCCCTCCACGTGTCTTTCCCCGTGGTAATATCGGGGGAGGGGGGGGGGGAGGTCGTAAAAATAGTTCCCCCACCTTCTGAAATTTCTGTGTTTGTAACTTCCTCTAATCTGCCATCACTCCCTTTGACTCTGCCTTTATTCTTTTTCCTTTGCTTTCTATCATCTACTATATTTCTGACTTATTGCTCCATATTCTCCTGCCTTTTTCTCCCAAAACAAAAACAATCTTCCAAATAACTTTTCTCCTTTAAGCTCCTCCGAAATCGGAACGTGTTGGCTGTACGCAGCGGGGAGACCAACGAAAACTGAAAACCGGACACATACGTACCTTACCCATTATGGCCATACGGCCTGGGAACACAGAAGAAGAAGAAGAAGAAGAAGAAGAAGAAGAAGAAGAAGAAGAAGAAGAAGAAGAGGCACTTAGTGTCGCAGCCAAGGGGATTGCTCAGTTGGCCTTTGGGGACCTTCCCCCAAACGTCAGCTGTCCTCAAATCCCTTTGGTCCAAAGAGTGGGGATGTACCCTGGGGACAGGGCATGCCCATTTAAAAAACCCACAACACACACAAATCAACCAACGACAAAAACTAATGCTTTGAAAAGAGGAACCATTATTTCTTTGGATTTAAACTGAAGGAAATGTGATATCATACCAGAAATTATATTAGCTTTTTTGACAGTAGTAGTAATATGCTCTTCAAAATTTAGATTAATATCTACAAAGACCCCCAGATCTTTCTCGACCTCACTAGGTTCAAGATCACAATCATCAATTTTATAATTATGGCTAGGATTATTTTTACCTACGTGAAGTAATTTGTATTTTTTACTTGATTAAACTTTATTTGCCAATCCTTCGTCCACTCAACTAGTTTATCTACTGACTCCTGTAGTTTAATCCTGCTCACATCATCTAATACACTGTTATATGCTTTAGTATCATCAGCAAAAATCTCTATCAAGCAATCTACAATGTCAGGCATATCATTTATAAAATAAATAAAAAAGAGTAGGTCCCAGGACGCTACCCTGAGGAACACCACTACTAACATGTGTACTGTCTGGTTTCTCACCTTTAATGTTGACATATTAAATTCTGTCTGTTAGAAAGTCATCTATCCATTTAAGTAGATTGTCTTGAATATCATAACTTTGTAATTTATGTAATAGTCTTCTATGTGGCACTTTGTCAAAAGCTTTTTGCAACTCTAAATAAACTGCATCAACTGGTACGTCATTGTTAATCATAATCATCCAATCATTTATTGTACTCAACAGTTGTGTTATGCATGATCTTCCTGAAGTGAAACCAAATTGACAATCTGATAATAAGTTATTTTCTATTAAATGTTTATTTAAATTATCTCTGACAACACTCTCACATATCTGATGTATGATTTAGGTTGGATAATTTATCAGAAATGTCTTTTTCAGCTAAATTAACTGAGGAAATATTTGGGACCAGCAGACTTGTTGACAACGCCAGACTGAGCCTAGCACCAAGCCGTCAAAGAAGAGGACACACCCGACAACTGTCCACCATCCAGTGCCGAACGGACTACAGAAGATGCTCTTTTTTCCCTCGGACCATCAAAGACTGGAACACGTTGCCAGAGGAGGCGGTGTCTGCCACTACACCCAGCTTGTTCCAGTCTTCTACTGTCTAACCATTGTAAATACCTTCTATAAATAAAATAAAAAATTAGTTTATGGGTTCCAGTTCCTGCCGATTCAGCATCATGCCGAGCTTCCGCTGAAAGGGTCTTGGCTGGCTGGGTCACTGTCAATTAGACTTGTTTTGATTTGTTTTTGCTCTGTGTGCGACCTTCGGACCTCGACCAAACAGTATCAAAAAATAAAATTGTGGATTGTGGATACTAAATGGAAGAAGAAGAAGGGTCGGTCTGCGCACCCACTGCACTCGCCTAGAAGACCTCACTTGCAGTGAGCTCTCCTAAGCCTAATTACTCTGCTTCGGTTGCAGATGACACACGTACAAACAACAACAGGGGAAATCACCCCAACGCCACTACACTATTTATAACGAGAAAATATTTTCTGGTAGGCCCTATGATAATGGTCGAAGTCTGAAGGTTGGGTGGTTGTTTTTCTTTGTTGTTGGTTGTCAAAATTTATACCTGAGACCTAACTCTTCCTCTTTTCGCCATCTTTTCCTTTTCGCTCTCTGCCACACAAAGTCCAGAACGTTTTGCGGAAACGCGAAGCCATGACGAAATAAACGAAAAAATTGAACGTGGAGTTGACAAACGAGAACATCTCCGTTATCCACACTCCGGCCAAATACAAGTTATGGTATCGCCGACCGGACTTCAGCTCCGGGAAGAACAGGTTACTGAAACGACTCAACGTGACGGGAGTGATACACACAATAAAAAAGACGGACACACACACCAACGTCTTCGTCACAGCCACTTCTTTAGCAGAGATCCTAGATGATGTCATTTCTGACCTCCACGTCACCGCCTGACGTAATTTGACGACGGTGATGATCGTTGCTGTCGTCACCACCGTGGTTTCAATGGCGGGTAAGCTCAAACCGAACACGAAACTGTGAAGACGGTTGATTAATTCTTTATGTCGTGCATAGAACTTTCCGTCCACCAACGTTATAATAACCACACCGGTTACCGGATCGCGAAAGCACCCCATGTGATACCGAAACACCACAAAGAAACATAAAGTAAAAATGACAACACTGGTTACGACGATGATCGCTGCCATAGTTCTCGTTCGAAGGAGAGTTTGAAATTTGAGAGGATCGACGACACAGAGACAGCGTTCCGTAGCAACAATGGCCGACAACAGGTGGGAAACGTACGTGGTGGCGAGAAAAACGAGTAAATTATTATTGGCCATGAATATCGCAACAGGACCGAATCTTTCTCTCGCTGCGGTAAACTGTACGTAAACTTGCTCGCCGTGCGTAAGTGTAGAAATGGTCAGATAAATCTCATCAGCCAAAGACTGAGCAAAGAGACAGAGGTTCACACGATCCCGGAGGCCATGTTTGTAAAACACCACCATGTTGATGATGTTGGCAGGTCCACCAATGAGAAACAGCAACACAAGCAGGTTGTTCTTAATTCGGTAAACCACCATTTCCGTTTCCTCACTGATGAGGTTGTCCCAGTTGTCCCAAGGTATAAACTCCATCTGACTGAGGATAACGGGGATGCATTCGTGATCTCCCACCAATGAGACATTTTGTTCAACGATAATTGAGTTTGTTTGTGGGTTTGCAGTTTTTGTCATAATGCTGAACTTCCGTAAATGAGAAGAACGGGTCAGGTCAGGTCAGGTCAGGTCAGGTTAGGTAGGACATCCAAGCCCCGTGCCATTTCAGGTGACCTTTCTCTTGTTGGTTGTTTCTTTTGGGGGGTTTTGTGTATGCGGTTGGCACAGCTGTGACGCTTTTAGCAGAGTAATCAGTCATGGGTTAGTACGAGTTAAGAAGCTCATGGTGGGCCCTATTCTTATAAACATTTTCTTGTTTCGTGCACATAGTTGGTTCTTAAAGCCTCTGAAACATTGTAAGCTATGCAGAAATAGTTATTCTATCTATCCTGAAATTTTGAGGCGAAACAAATTGGATTTTGGGAGAAAACGCTTTTTTTTTGCAAACATATTGCACATGAGCGTTTTACCCCGTAGGCGAAAATGCACCCACCCCAGGTCAGGGAAAACTGACCGATACGAGACTAACCTTAAAGGTCACCATCTCCCAATGTGCCACGCTACTAGATTTTCCCTGCTGATTAATTTTGAAAGAGAAACATGTGCTTAATTGTAATCCGCTGGCAAGAAAGTCTGAAGTTTGCCATGGAATGTTGTGATGTGGTGATTTTCACAGCTGTTTTCCATTAGAATAGTAGATCCAGACCCTAGATGTTCAGAAGAAGCATTGCCTTCGTTGAATTGACAAAAATAGCTTATCTTTATATTCTGCTCCTCGTGTTCGCTTGAATGACACTGGAAACACCAAGAGTCTGTCTGTTTATTGAAGTAAATCATTGTTTGTGTTTGAATTGTATTTGTTAAAGATATTGAAACGAATAGAATCATGTTATTTCTGACATGCTCTTACCCACAATGGTGTAAAGAGTTGCGTCCTCTGATAAATGTGATTCAGACTATGAATTTTTCGTATGTTTAACCGGTCTAAAAAGAAGGTGCATATAAAAACAAAATGCATATTTTAAAGCTGTTATAGTTAATTACACGATTTTAGGCTTTTTTAATTTCAAAATTCAAGTTTGCTTGATACCTTCAGCAATAGTTTAAAAGAAACTACGATGTACTCTGGAATCCATCATTAAAGTGTTGCATTGTGTATAAGGCAGGTAACACATTTTTTGACAGTCAGTAACAGAAACATGTCATAACTCAAACTTATTTACTTTAGTGCATCTATTTCCATTGAGTTTCTTTTCTCTTTCAGAAATAACAGAGCAAAAATTACATCACATTCATACACGCAGCCTCTTTTCTTACAAATGCTAAAGCCAATCCCATTTTTATGTCATTGTATGGCAATTTCTTTAGCAGTTTTGCAGATTTAAAAAATAATTTATCATCATCGTACCAGCTATGATTGACTTGCTGTTTATGTTTAATGTTCAGAAATTAACACTTCACTTCTTTTCAATCCAGTTATTCAAAATGTTGTTATGTTCTGCATGGTTGTGCGGGGATCGTCTTAAGCCATGCCAAGCTCCTCGCATAACATCATCAGTCTAAAATCCTCCGAAGTCGGAGTACCTGTGACTGCCCACGTGGCCGGGGTGATCAAAAACGGTCACACACGACACGTAATGTTCTCATCCCTAGCTGGTGCATTTGTGTCATAGTGTTCATGCAAGTGCTTCGGCTGTTGGGATGTCCTTGGAGTCTTTAAGCCAGGATAAGACAACAACAACAACAACAATTGGTCAAGCAACAACAACAACGAAAAACAGCCCCACAAAAACGTAAGCATTCGGGTTAGATTGTCACAAGCGAGTAAGCCTCCGAGTGTCGAGTAGCCTACAGCATAAATCATTTGCATGTTACT
>JAGGCT020002747.1:40000-42500 GCA_017654935.2 Phymorhynchus buccinoides | reverse complement strand
TAATTGATAACGAGGTTCATTTTGTTTTTGAATGTAAAGCTTTTGATTCTATTAGAAACAGATGTACAGTTTTTGAGAAAACAAATTGTTGTTGAAAAAGATTTCATTGCTTTGCTTGCATCGGAAGATGAAGTTGTCTTAAATTCCATTGCTAAATTTATATCAGAAGCTTGGAAAATTAGATCAAAGAAAGTACTTACAGAAGGATAAGAATTATTGTTTAGTAGTTGAAGATGTTGTCAGTGACTTTGGATGGCCAGAATGAGTGTGTGTGTGTGTGTGTGTGTGTGTGTGTGTGTGTGTGTGTGTGTGTGTGTGTGTGTGTGTGAGTGAATGTGTGGGTGTATGTGCAATTTGTAAAGAAAGAGTGAATGAGAGCGAATTTGGAAATTAGTATGAGAAAATGTTTACAATAGTAAGGATTTGCATAAAATGTATTGAAAAGTTATTTTTCATATTTCTCACTTTCAGTTATTTTTCCTTATTAGTTATATTGTTTAGTTAAAATGTGTTCTTTACTGTGAAAATGATGCTTTCCCCCATGTCATAAGAACATTTTGTTAATGACATTAAACAGTCAAATTGTCAAAGTCTCTCTCTCTCTCTCTCTCTCTCTCTCTCTCTCTCTCTCTCTCTCTCTCTCTCTCTCTCTCTCTCTCTCTCTCTCTCTCTCTTGTTTGATTTATTTGTTCACTAATTGAACAAGAAAACTGCTTTGATTGAGTGTTTTATGTATTGATCAAGTTGGTTGATTGATTTCATTGATTTCATTTCAATTAATTAAATTATTATTTTTATTTATTTTTTTATTTAGGTATAGTTTATTTATTTGTTTATTTATTTATTTATCTATTTACTGATTCATTCTTTTTTTTCTTTTAATTGCTTGGTTCAACATAATTGATTGATTTTGTTTTAACTATTTAATTGAGTTATCATTTATTTGTATCATTCATATTTATTGCTATCTTTTATTCGTCCCTATTGTAATCCCCATCCCCATGACATGGGCATCATGGCCTGGTTCATTAAACCTTCCGAATCCGAATCTCTCTCTCTCTCTCTCTCTCTCTCTCTTAGACGCCCCTAAGTCAACTTGTAGCTACTCTCCAGCACGACAATAATTTATGTCTGCTGCGTTCTTATATTTGTTGAAAGTTTAACGCAAGAGATGTTGTACTTTTTTTTATCTATAAATATTTATGTATGTTTATTGTCGGTCGATCTGTCTGTCGGTCTGTCGTTCCAAAATTGTCGCACATTTTGACAAAATTGTCGCACATTTTGACAAAATTGTCGCACTTCAAATCGAGGCTACACTTCAAAATTAATTGAGGCCGCTCTTTAAAATGATGTATTTTAAAAGCGTACAAAATAATAAACATACGCAATACAGACACTACAACAGACTCGACGAGTATGCGGTGCTTCTTTCGATGAGCATAAGTAGGATACATAGTTTTAAATGTTTTCCAAAAGATATAAAAAGTTACCAAATGGTGCAGAGATAACATTCTGGTTTACAGATTTAAATTATTGAAAATCCAGGGGAGGTAACTCATGACTGGAGTGGTAAAAATAGACCGCGTGCCACAAACTATTGCGATTTTCGCGCTTGTTTTCTTCTCGTTTTCGTTTTTTGTTTTTGTTTTGTGCTGTTGTTTTTTGTCCCCTCCCCACTGTTCCCTTAATAATAATAATATAATAATAATAATAATAATAATCATGATTATTTATATAGCGCCTATTCTCTGATTTAGGGCTCTAAGCGCTTTACATATTTAATACAAATACAACATAGAATATAATTATCTTATACAATCAGAACATGACGAACATACATACATTTAGAATATAGAAAAGTACATTATAGAAATGAACAAAAACGCATATCTTTAAAAAGGTACACAACCTACAGAAACACATACACACACACGCACGCACGCACGCACGCACGCACGCACACACACACACACGCACACACACACACGCGCACACACACACACACACCATGTGACAGCCACTTCATCATTTCACGGAAACTGAGTACAAGGGGGTGGAGAGGAGCGGATTGGTGGGGGAAGAATTATGATCGTTGAAAAAAGTGTGTCTTCACAGCAGACTTGAAGGAAGAAGTTGAAGGTAAGTGTCTGATATTGATGGGAAGTGTATTCCAGACAGTTGGTCCCTGAAAGGAGAAAGAACGTTGACCGAAGGACTTTGTTCTGACATAAGGAACACGGAAGAGACGAGTGTCAGCAGAAGAACGAAGTTGACGGGATGGGGTGTAGATGTGTAGAATGTCAGAAAGATATTGTGGTCCAGTACCAGAGACAGAAGAGAAACAGATGGAAGCCAGCTTATAGTCAATGCGACTCTGAACCGGGAGCCAGTGGAGGGACTGCAACAGAGGAGTGACATGCTGACGTCTAGATGTTCTGCAGACAAGTCTGGCGGCACTATTCTGGACCTTCTGGAGCTTGTCCAGAAGGTACTTTGG